>KV429106.1:0-134168 GCA_001632345.1 Daedalea quercina L-15889
AGTCCTCTATTCTATTGGAGTATTTGTTTGCTCCTTTGCAGTTTTGCCTTCAGCTGCGCCACACCACTCCTTGTTCAACAAGTTCATGAATTTCAAAGATGAAATATGTGCACTTCCTGCGCCTGTCGAGACAATTGACTTCTCATCTCTGGTACCACTGGAAATGATGGTAACTGTCAACACTCTGTGGTCCTTATATGTCTCATACAGATTGCAACTTGCAAATAGGGGATAGAATTCATCAATAAGTTGTCAGAATTACGCTCCAAGAAAATATTGCAAGCTGAAGATGACATTGGAGACAGCACTTTGCTGTGGTTCCCAAATTCCCATCATGCCTTTCAACTCATGCCTATGTATGAGTATACATCCAGTTCTCGCATTGATGATAAGTGGTCAGAATGGACCAATTGGAGTATTCGAGGAATATCCAAATGTGAACTCTTCCATATGTACCAGGGGAAAAGATACTACATCGGCACCTATCAGTTGCTTTTGGGCCCCAAAGATATCCAGCTTGGTGATATTGACATGAAATATATGAAAGTGGGTACTAGCTGCTTTGAATAATGCCAATTTCGTACCAATTCATATCGGTTCTCTCTTTACTACCAGCGAAGAGCGCCGTCATGGGAGTGTTTGGACTTGGCAGTGGTGCTGGCGCAGAAGTCTGTGTTCTTGGCTCCAGAAAGGAATGCAGTTGCAATCGCCCTACCTGAAATGTATCGCAGGGGCATCATGAAAGTCAAAGTCGTTGGCTTCCAGTGCATAGGTTTCAACCACCACCTCGATGAAGAGTTGCATTGGAAGGATCCACCTCCAGATGATGCCATACCAGATGCTGCTCTCACCCAGGATAGTCAACCCAACATTGGCCCCAAATCCTGCAAATGGAAAGCCAAAGGGTCGACCAGTGAAAGCGAGGAGGAAGGAGAGAAACCAACGCACTGTTACGTACACCACGTTTGTTTTCCCTTTCTTTTCATCCTCTGCGCACTTATGATACCACTTGGGGCTTATCCCCTCATGACCTTACCATACCCGTGGCTCAACCCACGGCGCTTCTTCTCACACTCAACCCTGACCATGTGCTCTTATCTGTCCTGACTCGTTGTGACTCGTACCTGACTCGGACTGACTCATGCTCAGGCGCTCTGTCGAGTCATATCCCCCCCCACCCCCGATTGGCTAGATAGATATGACTCGCTCTGACTCGACCATGAGTCCTCATGTATATATAGTGCAGGTAGCTGAAGGTCGAACCCTCAGTTCGACCTGGTTCAATCTACAGCGTTCACCTGCTCTAGCAAGGACTCGTTGACACTCCCCTCTTGAGGACGCTTCAGACGTGCTTGAAGCCTCTCCTCTTGACGAACTCGACCTTGCCTCAGACGTGCTTGAGGGCAAGCGTCCTTGATCATCCTCGTACTCTCTCTTGTCCCCTTGCCCTATAGCCTATACCTTTGGGTTAGGGTTTGCGCTAGCGCAGGGTGTTACGCTCCGCGTAACACGTGCAAGGTAGCAAAGAAGCTCAAGTAGATGATAAGGGTGTAGTCGGCCCCTCGGGAGGCTGGTCCTATGGTGTATGTGCTTCTTGACATGCTCAAAAGTGCCATCATTGACAGACCCGCCATACTTCCTTGTCTTCAGTAGTCAAAAACTCTGTCAAGTAGCTCGGCTTTTCATGCCCTTCCTCTAGAGATGCTCTCGCTGTGCACCCATTCTCACGGAATCGAGTGGTTGTGCAGAGTGCAGAGATTGTTTATTAATTTCCACACTATGCTTCTCGTTGACTCGAACATATACAGAGTCCTTCAAGTGACGGAATATATTATTTGAACGCACCCTCGCGCAATGATCCCCTGGGCCCAATATACAACTAATAACATGCACCACTCTTGGCCAACCCAATAAGGGAACAATCATTTGTTCTAGCGCATCTCCGAGAAGACCATGCCCAGACAGTGTGGGGTGCAACCCGTCCATTGTGTCTTTCTTCCTCAAGCACTTTCCGATGTCCCACTTGTGCAGTTCAACCCCGTGCGACGCATCCAACGTCAATGAGGCTGAATTCAATCCTAGGTCTCGCGTTATGGTGTCTTCTCGAGTAGACGGGGACTCTAATTCATCAGTAAAGTCTTGGAATGTGTGCTTGGGAGAAGGTCAGCGAATGCGAGTGGCGTTAGGAATATCCTACCAGAATGCAGAGGTGCTTCAATGATCTCCGGTAAGTTGTCCGCAGGTGTTGGACAAATGCCCGTAAGGTCAGCGCGAACCTTTCGGGGGATACGTCTTGGGCGTCATCATTTGTGCCTGCGGATTAACTATGACGTCAAACACACAACACATGTCAGACCTATGTCCAAACCTAGTGCAATGAGAATGATTGACGGCTGCTCATCCAATGTAGCTGGCTCATCGGACCATGGGGAAGCCTGGAGTAAATTGTACATATCAGTTAACGTCAATTTCCCACCGAAGTAATACACACATGGAAGAAGCGATCTATCATACCCTGTCCAGCCCCCTCGTCCGCCTCTTCTGGCGTAGGCGCTACGAGCGTGATACCAGGGAAGGCCACAAGCTCGAACTCTATCGCACGACCCGTCTCGGCTTGGACCCGACTGACAGCGATATACGGGTAGGAATTGAGACAGCCAAGAGGAACCGGCTGCGAGCCATCTGAGTATCCCGCCGTGATCGAGTCCCCGATGGCGAGTATTCTGATAGGTCTAAGTTCGCCTGGGAGTCCCTGTATGCTGTCTTCCTGGGGCACAGCCGGCATCAGTATGTGACCACGCATTGTCTGCCGTCACTCACACTATCTACAACGACGCTTTCGAGCTCAAACACGGATGCCCAGTCTGTAAGAGTGATCGTCACTCTGACCGGAAGAGCCCTGGCGATTGGACTATTCGCATCCACCAAGACCACCTCTTGCGACGGCCCACAATTATACGCCTTGGTCTGCTCTTCTTCGACGATCGCCCCGTCACTGTGTTTCGGGTACGCACTGATAGAGCAGGCTATCATCGGCGTACCGCCGTTGAACGAGTCCTTGCGCTCGGTGTGCAGGCCGGTTCTCAGATTAAGATAGGCCCCAGAGAACAGAAACGAGATGCTAGCCCCACATCAAGAGACGATCAATGAGTCGGAATCTGGCGAGGCTTTCGTCCATCGGCCTAGACGATGGAACTTGGTGGAGGTAGGCCTGAGAGCTACCTTCGACTCGGGGCTACTAGGCATCCAGCTCACAATCCTAGTATATCGTGTCGTGAGTTGCGATGACAGAGAAACATCACAATGGAAGGCAGTACACTTAGATACCAACATAGCGGCCGGCCCGCGGGACTTCCATCCTGGACGAGGTTATGCCCACCGTCACTGGGCCGTGCGGTATCTCATTCCGAGTATTATCTGCACGCAAACCTGGGAGGTACCTAGAGGGCTTCATACAGAGCAAAAGTGTAAACACACAGAGGTTCGGACTCAAGAGCCTTTAATTGCCGTGAGCGACGCCGAGGAGGGACATTGCACGTGCTATTTGGCAGCGATCTCAGTACTACATAGTACAGCTCTAAGCGCTTCTGTATTACTACCAGTACATAGCGAGCCAACAGCGACCAAGAACCAGACAAGGGTATTCACGATACTGCTGATACTGAGCTTCAAGAGTGGAGCAGACAATCAAGGCTCTATGCAAAGACCTCCTCCGAATGAGAACATATGGTGCGAAGTGGGATATTTGTGATGTATCGAAAATGGCATAGGAATACCTATGGAACCAAAGATGTAGGCCTCTGCCAACATTCGCATCGGTTCCATCCGCCAAGTGTGTAATCCGTGAACATGAACTGACTCGGTACTCTCCGCAGAACCTTTGCACATAACCAATCAGATGAAGAATAGGCTCAGATGTTATTGACACTTACCGGCCATACCGTATGGATGTGCATTAGTTGCGGCGGTGAGGTGAGACGCAAAAGCCGCAAGGACGGTAGCAATGAATATGAGCTTCATCTCGCCACCGTGAAGTCCTGAGCTGAAGCAGGGGAGGAGAGAGAGAATGCAAGAATGAGGTTAGCGTGGGTGCGCGGCGGTCCATATGCTACTGAAAAACAGTGAACTCGCTGGCCATGTCAAGCACAACCGACGATGCAGGCGTATACGACGACGTTCGGGATGAAGGCGGCCGAATGAATCATCGTATGACTTATCAGCAATCGCAGAGACATACTTACGTCGAGACTCAGGTGAGAAAGTAATAGAAACGTGAGGCCATCCTCTGCCGGTGCCATCCCTCCTTCCGTGAGCTCTATCGCCGTAAAACTCAATGGCCGCAGTCATTTGGGCCTAAGTCGGAGTCGGATGATGATCGTGGAAGCCAGAGGACGAGGTCCAGAACCCACCAAAAGCCACGTTCGCCGTAGCCGTCGGCCGATGATAGTACATCATGCACTGAAGTGTTGTCGATGCGCAGGAACTTGAAGATTACCAATGGACGCACGTACAAGACGTCGGGCGCCGCTTCGTTTGTTACAGTCCCTTCAATCGGTTTGCGGGTGGATGGTCTATGACTTTATGCATCAAATACAGAAGGTAAGGCTGCGAAATGGTTGCTCAAGGACGCCAGCTTACCTCGCGGATCGCTTCGTTACTCGCAGCTCTTGAGGAACGTCACGACATGGTAGCATTGCGCTGCGCAGCTGTCAATTGCATCTCACCTGACCGAAAATACCGGTCTCATGACACGCCAGATCAAGAATAACAGATGAGTCCTGGCACCTGGAAGAAACCATCGCGAGTCCGCGATGCACGCTTCTGGCGCTGCCGTCGGCCGCATACTCCTACACTACGCAGGTGGCCAGCCCGTGTCGTCTGAGGGTGCCAGGTAAGAGCGAGACAAGAGAGTGATGTGCAGCCCGTACAACGCCTGCGACCGTATTGTGTCGTTGGTGATAGTCTGTCGAGGGGCTCTAACCTGGCCAACGACTGCCAGTGACGAGCTCGCGCCAGAAGATCCGGGGCGCCTATTTATGTGCGTGATTAATGTGATCGCCGCGAGATCCAGTGCCCGATTGTGGCGTCTGCTGTTCCCCGCATCCGAGTCCGAAAACCGGCCTCCTTACACTGAACGGCGACCACCACCTACTTGCTTCTCTTTGCCCCTTTCTGACATACAGAGCGAGACACGGATTTTACTCTTCTATAATGTTGAAAAATTATCCCTCATTAGGAGCGTCGCTTAATCGCTGCTCGATCCAAAGACGGCTCGTCGGACGTCGAGTCAGGAGCATACCAGCTTCAGCGCGTCCGCAGTCCAGTAAGTGAACTTCACACGACGCTGCCCTGGAGTGAAGACTGAAATCATCACTCATCAACGCCTAGCGTACGCGAAATTTGACTGGGAGGTATGTCGTACAGGGTCGCTCCGACAAATGGTGTTAACTCCGTCTAATACCGTAGGATCCCCTGAGCTTGGAGAGTCTGTTGACCGAGGATGAGATAGCAATACGGTGTGTCTAGTAATCCAAGCGAATCCAATCTTGCGTCTCATACGTATCTCAGGGATACTGCTCGAGCATTCTGCCAGGCATGTTTGCTCGGCCGTGTCCTTTGTGTTGCTCAAGTGACGAGCAGTGCAGTAGGAGAACTTGATGCCGCGGGTCCTCCCCGCGCTACGCACAGAAGGTAATTGACGTTCATACGTTGTTGAAACTCTGCTGAGAAAAGACCCTTCGTAGAGTTCGGGCATGACATCCTCCCTTCAATGGGTGCACTTGGATTCCTCGGCCCGACGATTCAAGGCTATGGCTGCGCCGGCGTGAGCAGTGTAGCATATGGCCTTATCGCCCGCGAAGTAGAGCGGTACGTCTGCTTCTGAGATGTCGCGAACCTGCTGCTAATCCTTTCTGGATATCCTCGTTAGAGTGGACTCCGGCTATCGGTCGACGATGTCTGTCCAGTCATCACTCGTGATGCACCCGATCAACGAATACGGCAGTGACGCGCAGAAGGGGAAGTACCTTCCCCGTCTTGGTGCGCGTGCCTGTAGAGTCTCAGTTCTTCCATTTTCTGATCTTACTCCCAGCGAAGGGCGAGATCGTTGGCTGCTTCGTACGTACCTGGCCTTGTTCTCACTGTATCTCACTCATCCATCATCCACAGGGTCTGACTGAAGCAAACCATGGCTCCGACCCTGCAGGCATGGAGACGGTCGCCGAGGAAGTTGACGGTGGGTTCATCCTCCGCGGCGCCAAGACCTGGATCACCAACGCACCCATTGCGTGAGTCGATGCTTTTCCCTATCCTTCTGACCCATTCAATCTCCGCTCTTCACAGTGACCTCTTCGTCGTCTGGGCGCGTTGCAAGTGGGACGGGAAAGTGCGCGGATTCCTGCTAGAGAAGGTGCGTGACGCGTATCGCATAGGATGCGCCTGAGCGCGATGGCTGAGGCAGTCGGACTTGGATACAGGGCATGAAGGGCCTGTCGGCGCCGGTGATCAAGAACAAGCTCGCGCTGCGGTGCTCCATCACCGGTTCGATCTTCATGGACAATGTGCATGTCTCGCACGACGCGCTCCTCCCCAAGGCGCAGGGCCTCCGCGGGCCCTTCGGATGTCTGAACAACGCCCGGTGCGCACACCACCCTTCGACTCACCCTCCGCCGCGGATGCTGATACGCACGCAGGTTCGGCATCTCTTGGGGCGCGATGGGCGCGCTCGAGGACTGCATCAACCGCACGCGCGCGTACGCGCTCGAGCGCAATCAGTTCGGGCGCCCGCTCGCGTCCTTCCAGCTCGTGCAGAAGAAGCTCGTCGACGCGCAGACGGAGGTCGTCCTCGGGCTCCACGCCACCCTCCAGGTACGCTCCCCCTCCCCCTCCTCCCCGTGCACTCCCCGCGCGCTGGGCTGACGGCGCGCTCCTAGGTGGGCCGGCTGAAGGACGAGGGCAAGGTCGCGCCGGAGATGATCAGCCTCGTGAAGCGCAACAACTGCGGGAAGGCGCTGGAGCACTCGCGGAGGGTACTCGACATCCTAGGCGGGAACGCGTGCTCGGACGAGTGAGTATTGGTTTTATGATTCCGTGCGATGGTGCGGCGGATGCTGAAGAAATGTGTACAGGTATCACGTCGGTAGGCATGTGGCGAATTTGCAGGTCGTTAACACGTACGAAGGTGCGTCTCTCCTTGCTTTGGTGGTAGCGCCGGACTGATGTGCGGGCGTTGCTCTAGGGACATACGTCAGTTGCTCTCGTTCCTTATCGCTGATTTAGGGTTGCTGACAGTTAACGTATCACAGGACATCCATACGCTTATCCTAGGGAAGGCGATGACAGGGTTACAAGCATTCGCGAACTGAGTCTGACCAGCTCATGATGTACTGTATTGCATCGCAACATCACACAATTGGATACATACAGATCAAGGATTATTTCGATTATGGCGCACGCCCAGGGGCTAGCCAGCGAGTATGCAAGGCACGCGCCTGAGCATGAGGATCAGTCTCACGGCGAGAACGCTACAGTGCGGGGATCGAACGAGCTATGAAGTACAGGGCATCACTAGCAATACAGTAACAAAGCGAATAAAGCGACAACAGCAATCCACAAAAAAGTCGACAATTGAAGTTTCCCCAACCATGGGGTAGCGAGCTCAGGTTTCAGGCATCGGCATTCCTCCACTGCGGCTCCACCCATTCTAGGCCCAAAAGGTCGAACGCCTCCTTTTCTGTCTTTGGGTAGAACATCTTCGAGTCGTATCGCCTTGTACTGCGAGGGGGGCGACCAGGAGTGAGTGCACACATCATATACGCGGGTGAGCACTGACATTCCGGAACTATCGAATTTCATAGCGCTTCATGAGTGGTTGAAACATGTCAGGCATCTATTGAAGTCAATGCGAAGCGACACACAGTTTGTCTTTAGCCCACTGCCTGAGGTCTCGTTGGAACATGATCGAGCCTGACCTGGAGAATTAAATTTTCATGAGACCACTTGGCGAGTCCATCTCGACCCAATGCCACTCACCAACCGATCACAGCAGTCCAATAGACCTCCGGCGGCGCAAAGATCAGGTCGAGCCTTCGCCGGATGCCGTTATGAAAGGGCGACGACTTCGGCAGCGTGAAGACGGTGAGCGCCTTCTCGAGCGAGTCCCAGTGAGTCGTCCGCAGTGGGTTGTGTCCATGAAATCCGGACAAGTCTATACTCTAGTCAGAATAGGCGTTACCCTAGCCAGGACTACGAACGTACGCATGACGTGGCTGACCATACCTATGCCCGGAGTCAGACACGCGTGGCACATAAATGGCCATCATGATCCAGCGCTCACTCACCGCACTCGTACAACCTCCGGACAAGCCGCTTGCAGAGTCCCTTCACAGCAGCCGGGTCAGGATGCGTGAAGACGATGTCGACGTCGTTGCTCTCCGGCTTGCCCCTCCGGTACCCGCCCACGATCGTGCTCACGCATCCGGGCTCAAGGTCGTCCAACTCCGTCATGACGACACGGCTCATTTCCTCCACCTCCGCACACGGTATCCTGCTCGTCCCCTTAGCGTCGCCACATCCTCACGGGATCACAGAGACCGGAGTTGCACGCACTTGATGCCGAGGTCCTCGCGCAGCTCGAGCGCGACCTTGATCCAGCTTTCCCCAAGGCCCTCGTCGCCCTCGCCCTTCTCGCCGCCGAAGTTGCCGAGCTTCCCGCGCCGCCCGCCGTCCTGGCCCTGACTCTGCCCGCGCCAGTGATGTGCCCGCGGCTGCCGCTGCATCTCGACCTCCTGGAGATCCGTCGGAGGGGGCTCGCCTCGTTCGACGCCGTAGTAGACTTCGAGGTCCGCAATGGTGCGCAGACCGAGGCTATAGAGCCGGCGCGCGGTGTTCGGCCCGATTCCGTAGATAGAGGTGAAGAGGCTGAGGGCCTTGAAGCGGTCGGAGGCGAGGATGGTTTCTGAGGGTAGGCACATGTGAGGGATGGTACACTACCAAGATGAAAACCGACTTACGGGCTTCCTCGATCTTGCCTGCATCGATGAACTCTTCTACCTGGAAGCGGGGTGCAATGCATACTGAGGAGAGCGTGTCGCAGCGGGTAACCTACCATGGCGCCGATCTTCTGGCCGATGAAAGGGAGCTTCTGGACTTGTGATACAGAAGTGATTCGATGCGGATATGCTGAGTATCCACGTGTGCGTTCGATTTAGTATTTAGAAATGGTGTTAAGTCTACCAACCTTTGATGACGGAGATCGCACGCTCGTAACTCAGAGCACTACGCCCCTCTCCCTCCATAGCGCGAGAGCGGTGCATGATATCGAGCTCCTGTACAAGCTCTTGGTTAGGACACTTCAGAGGTGATGCACGTTGACATGCGTAGCGAGAGGCATAACTGAGCTTGTGCAGCGGCGTCGGAATGGGTGGGTCAGGGGGGAGGAGGTGCACAGGGATACCGACGTGCATTTCTTGTTTCTCCGTCTGCTCAGACGTTCTGGATGGAAATCGAGACGACGGCGGCTTAGTTGTGAACGGGGAAAGAGTCGACGTCGGAGGGGTGAGGAGTTCGAGCGGAGGCGCAGAGGATGATGAGCGTAGGGACTCCGGTGGGGTCTGTAGACCGGTAGGTTTGACAGGAACAGGGCCAGACGGCGCTTCTACGTCTGAGTCCGAGTCCGAGTTTGCGCAGGCGCATGGTGCAAGATTGCAGTCGGGACAGTTTTTCTCTGTCTCAGTCCGCAATTCTTGTATTGCGGCGTAATCAACGCATGGGAGGGGCTTCTTCTGCTTGACGCAGTCCCGGAGCCATTGCGGGGTGACTACTGCTTTCTGTTTCTGTTTGTTGGTGCCAGTCAGCGTTTTTTGCATATAGGCAGGGATTCTATACTAACGGCAATATCCCATGGGACGTGTCGCTCGAACCTTCTTCTCATGTGTATGGCGGTGATTATCACGTCGGCCTCGTTTGCGTCTGTACATAGGCGTTCTGCATGTTGCTCTGCCAGCAAGAACAGTTCGGAGAGACTGGAGGGATCCAACTTGGCTTGAACAATATACAGCTTAACGTCGGGGATGGCCTTCACCGATGGCCCAAGCCGAGCATGTTTGGATGGTCGGAGAGATGACGACGAAGACTCTGACTGAGAGCCGGAGCCAGGATGCGGATCAGGCGCAGGTCGCTTGAATGGCATGGAGAGCAGGGTAGGATGCTATTGAGCACTCCTGGTACTAGCGACTCAATTTCGTTAGTCACGTTAGGTTTCTACAGTGAATTAGAGATGGTATACACACTGCAGCGTGATAACCGACGACCAGTAATTCCAGTGCAATGTTCCACGACAACAGGACCTCAGGCTGGTCTAGTAGTATAATGAGCGAAGAAACATGAACGTTTCAACGTACGAGACGATCAAGAAAGGTAGTACTTAGCTCGATCCCATAGTTCAAGTTGTGAGCGAAGCTAGCAGTACTTGACGTCATGCGACAGCCCTTAATCGATCCGATCAACACGCTTCACGTGACTGACGCGCGCGACTTAATGAACCGTGACGTCTACGCGTCGAACGACCTCATCGCTTCGAGTCCTGTCTTCACTGATGCTCGACAACGGCAAGACCGCCAAGTAGAGCAGGCTTTGAATTGATATATAGTACAATTGACCGAGTAAAACTAGCAGTTGAATACGTATCTAAGCACCCTACTGTCTCAACTAATGTATCAAGTTGCTCCTACTAAGCCTAGTTTTCTCCGGGCAGATATGGTGAGAGCGGGGAAAAGGCCTCGAGCTGTATTGGGCGAAGCGGGAGAGTAATCCGCACTTGAGGTCAAACAATCGGCTCGGGATGACTATGCAGGGGCCTGAGTGACAGTCAGCTCCCAGTCGTGAGACCGTGTCGGAGTCCTCGAGGTGCAAAACACCTTACGATGCTGGTGATAGCAAGCCGTATTTGGTTGCACTGTCATTCGAGGTCGAGATGCATTGAGTGCTACACGGACATCATCGTGTTCCACCGAATCCATGAATGCTGGGAGCCTTCCGCACAAGGCGACGTCAGACACGTCGCTGGGAGCTGCAACGACGCATCACGGAGGCCCGGCCACACAGGCATTATGAAGCTGATACCACCGCCGTCTTCTGATTAGTCCCTACAGCATGTGCCCTTAGAGAACTCCGATTGAAAAACATTGAGTCTACTCTTTTGATGATTGATACACACTACTACTTACTCACTGCTTGCTGCCTGAGCATTCAAGTTCCTGCCAGATCGGGCTGCGGAGTGGGGGTATTTACTATTTAGAAGCGACTTGGACGCCCCAATATCTTCAAAAATCGCATCAACCGTATGTCTTCAGGGCAGGGATGTAGATGTCACTGTAGGTGGTTGCAGTACGCGAATGACGTAAGGTTTGATTTTGAATACAAATCTCACCATACCAGGATTGCCGATCCGAAATCATATCTTGGTAGTGCAATCTCATCCTTGGCTTGACAACCCTACTTACTCGACCGAATGACGGAAAGGACTCGTTGTACAGGCTACTTTGGCTGCTGGAAGTCTCGACAGCAACAGGATTGAAGACGAACTTGCTTGCCAAGAGTAAGGTGTGGGGCTGATATTCAATTTCGCTTGCGAGACTCACTTTGAGGGTGATCATCGGAGCCGGAGATGAGGTGGTGCGCCTGCGTAGTGTCGGCCTTCTTCTCAGCCGCCACGTCCTCTTCCAAACTGCGGTTTCGTGTTCGCAGCAGTCGGTCATCATGGTCGCTGCCTGCATTGTCGCTCTCTTTCTCTCTACGCTCGTTCTCGGCCAACCGACCCCGCGCTCCTTGCAAGTTCATGAAAGACGAGACACTGCCCCCGAAGGTTTCAGCCTCATTGGCATCGCGAATGCGGACCATACCCTGAGTCTCCGTATTGGGCTGACTCAGAATAATCTGTCGGGCCTCTATGATGCGTTGAATGATGTGAGCGATCCATCGAGTGATAAGTACGGGCAGCACCTCTCTAAGGAAGAGGTAAGCTTGCAATTTGTTGACTCCACGGGATGTCGGCAGATCAGAACGCATTTGCTCTCACAGGTTGAAGCTCTTGTCTCCCCTGCATCGGAGAGTACATCAGCCGTGACAGCCTGGTTGAACGAAAACGGGCTGAACGCCACTGCAGTCTCGCCGGCCGGCGACTGGCTCGCAGTTAACATCTCCGTCGCTCAAGCCAACTCACTCCTGTCCGCCGACTACTCGCTTTTTACGCATGATAGCACCGGCGCGCAGACCGTCCGCACGCTCGAATACTCGGTGCCTACCGACTTGCAGGCCCACATCGACTGCGTCCATCCCACAACCACGTGAGTGCTGTGTCTTTGTTTCACCTGCTTGACAGTTGCTAATTGGACGCGTCGTGTGCAGATTCCCTTCAGTAATAAAAAACTCACCTATTATCGAGTCCTGGACCAGGCGCGATGACACTGGTGAGGTAGAGGCGCGCGATGTTACACCATGTGGCTCTGGCAACCCGAACATGGTGCCGGAGTGCCTGCAGGCAATGTATGGCATTCCAACCACACCAGCTAACCAGTCCTCCAACCAGATTGCGGTCACGGGATACGACGACATCTATGCCCAGCAGTCGGACCTCCAGGTGTGCGGTATCATTTCCTAGATGTCTTTTGATCTAACGGAACTCCCTAGAGCTTCCTGACGACGTACCGATCGGACGTCAGCAACTCTACCACATATACCGTCGTCAGCGTCAGCAATGGTACGGATCCCCAGACAAGAGAGTTCGCCGGGACGGAGGCGGTGAGTACGATTGTCCTTGCAGACGAGCGTCAATCGCTGATCAATTGTTTAGAACCTTGACGTGGAGTACACCGTCGGTCTTGCGACCAACGTGCCTGCCCTCTTCGTCACTGTCGGTGGCTCGTTTGACGACGCTCTGCTCGATGCCGCGAACTATCTTCTCAGCATGGACAACCCGCCGCAAGTTGTGTCCACCAGCTATGGCGACAATGAGGACGCCCTTTCTGAGAAGCTCGCGAAGTGGGTCCGATTGCACTCAGCCAGAGTATACTGCTTAGTATAATCCCAGCTCCATCTGTAACGCTTACGCTCAGCTCGGTGCCCGGGGTGTCTCAGTTCTGTTTGCTTCCGGTGACGGAGGCGTGTCTGGCAACCAAGACAGCAGCAACTGCACAGAGTTCGTACCCGTCTTCCCCGCCAGCTGTCCCTAGTGCGTACACCGCCCGCTCTCCCTCCGACCCGTCTGACCCCTCTCAGCGTGACTACCGTTGGCGCCACAACCTCCCAGCCCACAGAGGAAGCCGCCAGTTTCTCGGGCGGGGGCTTCTCCAACTACTTCGGCCAGCCCTCCTACCAGTCCTCTGCCGTCGCATCCTACCTCTCCGCGCTCGGCTCGAACTCGACCGGGCTGTTCAACACGACCGGGCGCGCGTATCCCGACGTCGCGGCGTACGGTACGCGGTACAACATCAAGTCCGGCGAGCAGACGCTCATCGTGAGCGGGACAAGCGCCTCGACGCCGACGTTCGCCGCGATCGTTGCGCTCCTGAACGACCAGCTGTTGGGTGCGGGGAAGAGCGCACTCGGGTTCCTGAACCCGTGGCTGTACAGTACTGCAGCAGGGAAGGGCGCGTTGAACGATGTCGTGGATGGGAACAACCTGGCATGCAGTGCAGGTACGACGGGCTTCTACGCTACGACTGGCTGGGATCCAGTAAGTGGCGGGTGTCTTCGGTGCTGGATAGGCTCTGACGATGGTTTGTACAGATTACTGGGCTCGGCACGCCGAACTTCACGCTGCTCGCATCGGCTGCGGGCATTTGAACGTTTTATTGTCTCAGCTTTGCATGCTACAGTACTTGCAGCTGGACTTTCATCAATGACTCTTCTGTGTGTTTTGTGAGACCCTTCACTTCGCTGTCGTGAACTTGATATCTATATTCTTCGTTTTACGAGCTGATGTCCCTGACATGAACTTTGTCCCCTCATTACATTGTATTTACTGTATATCTCCGAACAATCGCTATCCTAGTAAAATTGTTACCTGTACCGCCGTACTGGCCGTGAAGAAATCCAGCGTCTTGATGCATGGTCGACGCCCAAGATCGACGTGCTGACAAGTCAAGCCACGGAACCACACTGTACTTCACGGCGCAGAGCGGCAGAGCTCGCCTCATTTGCTTAGGCATGGGCGCTTGCAGTGCTACCGCCCTTGACTGTTACTCTCACCTACCCTCACTGGTGACCCACGATAGCGTTCACACGTATGGCTTTCCGCTGGGCAACTTTGAACTGCCGATGCATAGATGCAGATTGCGGTTGTTCTCGCCGACTGAGTTGCGAGGTCGCGTGTTCTCCGCTGGGAGCTGGACGCGGAGGTCTGTAAGCCGAGCATACATCGTGACCCACTGAGGTTCTTCCCAACAATCTTCACCGGCCCGTGATCCCACTGTCGAAAGTACCTATAAGCCTATATCCACCCTTATGAGTCTCGCAACCCGGACTGTGTCACCTCGTAGCCTGCTCATTCCCATCCGACGACCCTCTTCTATCCTCCCTCAGGCTGTCAGCCGTAAACTTCAGTTCGCGGCGATGACCTCTACCGTGGGCTCGAAACTGCACAAGTTCGCCGTCTGGGCACCGGACATGACAGATCCGGAGGCGTTCAGCCGCCGCATGTCGGTGCGGGAGTCTCATCTTGCAAACGCGAAGAAGATTCACGCGAACGGGACTCTGAGTGCGTATCGATCGCTTCTCCATCCGGCCTGGTTCCAATGGCAGTTGCAAAAATTGGTGGCGGACTGCTTGCGCAGGAGTCCATCGCATCTCCGAATGCACCCCTGACGTTGGTCGGCTCGATGATGGTGATTGAAGCGGACAGCATCGAGTCTGCGAGGAAAGTAATCGAGTCGGATATCTACTACCAGTCTGGAGTGGTAAGCCCCGTGTCTGCCGGGACACTGCGCCTGTCTGCGGTTTTGTACTGACTTGAACGTCGCAGTGGGACAAGGAAAAGCTACAGATTTTCCCTTGGCTGCAGGCGAACCTCTGAGGGGGCGTTTTCGACTTGTCGGACAAGTTGCGCATTCTGTACTATGCATAAATAGGAGCCTCACGGTCAGCGGGTCTGGCATCTTATATACATGAACTCATTGCAATCTCCCATACGCGCCTTTGTCGATATTCAGCCGTTCGGAGCTGCGAGCACTCTTGCTCTTACGGACGTGATGATACCCCGCACCGTGCACCTGGTAAATTTTCAAGAGCAGCCTCTATGCCAAGACTGCTAACGGGTTCCCAGCGGACCATACTGCTACAGTCAATGACCTTCAAGGATCATCGCCCTGGCGCACGAGACGTGACAGGACTGGTACATAGTGATAACTAGCAAAACATCATATATGACCCATCAGCTCGGTCTCGCAACTGCATTAAGAAGACGATATAGCACATACAAACATCCAAAGATACAAAATAGATATAACGTCGAAGCAATCTAGCGTGTCACGGCCAACCTACAATGTCCCCATACTGCTGTCCAGCTCTATACGTTTCTTCTTCGCCTCACGTCGATCATGGCTTGAAGCCGCTCGACCCGGGCTCCATGTCCTTGCCCTTGCCTTTCTCCTTCTCCGCAGCAACCGCGCCGCTTGCCGCGCTCGCGGTCGGGCCATCGTCCGAGTAGAGCCCGTGCTGCTCGATGTAGTCCACGACAGGGGCAGGGAGGAGATAGCGCACAGACATGCCGCGGCGGAGGAAGAGCCGGACCTTGGTCGACGAGACGTCGTTCTGGATGAGCTGATGTATGAGGTGGATGTTATGGCGCCAGCGCGAAAGCGAGTCGATCGCCTGGTCCATGTCCGCGCCTGCGCGCTCGATGATCATCACGCCGTACTTGCCCAGGATGTGGTCCAGGTCGCGCTCGGACCACACGCCCGGCTCGCTCATCGTCGCGATCAGGTCCGAGCCGGCGAGCAGCATGATGTGTGCAGGCTTCTTCGTCCCGTCGGCCGCCTCGATCCCTCCGAGCACGGTGTTGATCTCGAAGTCGAAGTGGTCGAGCACGACGGCGGTTCGCTGGTAGGACTGGAGGGCCTCCCATGGGTCAACCATGAGCCATGTTGACGTTTGCTCGGCGGCGAGTGTGCACATGTGAACACTGGGGCAGAACATTCGTCAGTGTCCATCCTCGCGCAGCGCTTGCAGCGTGGCGGAAGAACATTTAGAGCAAAACTTCGACGTGGGCATGGGCACGGGCGCCGCGGAGGATTGCCGGGCAAGTGCAGCGAACAGTACAACTGAGTGCGTAGCAAATGGTCATACTCGGGCGTACTACGCTTCTCGAACAAAAGCGTGAATGCAATCCCGCACCGAGACGAACCTCCAAACCTAAGAAGTGACACAAGGCATGCGGGCCATGAAAGCTGGTACCAATAGCTTGTCTATGAATGGTGGACGACCTCCAGAAGAGTGCGGTGCCCACCAATACAGAGCGAAGTCATCAAATGGATGCGAACACGATGCAGATAGCACAACTCCATTCGCATGCCCGCAATCCGCAGCAGCCTGCTATGGCCGACACATATTGGCCCGCGGTCACGCGAGGTGTCTACTGAGCGCGCAGGAAGCGGTGATAGAGTCCAGCAACCCTCGCAGTATGACACCCGCCGAACCATTCGGGGATCATAGATTATACGGAGATGGCCTGACTCGCTCACGGCTCAGGTAATGCGGTTGCGTGCTCTCTCGGCACCCCTCGGGAGTCCGAGCAGAGAAGCGATGGTAGAGAAGCAATGAGAGGGGCGCCAAGCATGGCACTGTAGGCGTTACAGACACGGTGAGCATGGCCGGAGCACGTCGACCCACTGCAGTGCCTTACAGACATGACGGCGATGTCTGTAAGCACGGCCGACACCGTCGGACATGACCAGCCGTCTCGCGTGAAGCTCAGTAGCCCTGTCCACACAACCGCGGTAATTGGCGTAGCACCCAGACAAGAGAAATCATGCAGAAACCAGGAGCATAGACTCACCGGTGGTGTGCGCTGAGCAGACCGGGTTTCTTGTACTGGTCACTGACGGGACTGAGGTAGCCCGCAACGATCTCGTAGTCCGTACTCTGCCGCACGTAGTCGACGGCCATCTCGAACATGCGGAGGTGGAGGAAGGTTATCGGGCTGAAGGACCCGCAAGCTACGAGCACGAGAGGCTGTTTCTCTGGATTCCGGAGCGTCCGCCGTAGTCGGTGTGTAGGAAACTGGTACTCCGGCGAGGGGTATGTGAATGGGGACTCCTGTTCGCTATCCATGATGGCGTACAGCGAACCAGGATGCCAGTGGTTATGCCAGTGGTTGCGCGGGGAAGGGGGCGGAGTGGTCTAGTCAGATAATTCTCGAATGGAGATGATATTATAATATAGCGGCTGACCGGATCCTGGAGCGCGCTTCCCACGCTGCGCTCTATATTACCAGCACGGCACACGGGTCCGAGCTTGCTGATTCGACGCCGCGGTCGCCGTGAAACGCGTCGTAGGGCATCCTGTGCGCGTCGACCACCGCGTCTGCAGCCAAGTGATGGTGGTCGAGAAGGAAGATGGCATACCTCGTCCTGACAGCGAGGCGATCGTCGAAGCACGGTTCTGAACGTATTCGCGTAATTCGAAAATAATCAACTCGGAATTCGTGCGAAATCCATCCATTTCGGGGATCGCACAGACGCTCCTAGCCTCACGGAGCTTTCGCAGGTCTATGATTATCTCGAACTGTGTGGGCACTGGGAGATTCGTCAGCCAGGGCACAGATGACGCTGTTCATCTTCTACGCCTCGCTTCACGAAGCACGCTACTAATTCCCGCGAGCGTACCATCTCACTCTCAATATTATTGTCCGGACTCGCGTTTGATTATTCAATATCTAGTACTTCTGGCCATGAAACAGAGATACTTACATGATATTCTGAGTTCCATAGTATCTCCTACATGCATGCAAGAGCGGAACACGTCAATGACCATGCAATGGTACCAAATACAAGTACACCAGTGACGAAAGCCCCGATACTCTACGCCGAGATCTCATTGATTACTCATTCTGAACTTTCTCGCCCTTCTCCATGAGCTAGTTCTTCTTCCAGACTTCCTTCCCCTTCACCCAAGTACTCAGTGCGTTGCCCTTTCGGTCTAGCACGACCAGGTCGGCGTCCGCCCCGGGGCGCAGCGTGCCCTTCTTGTTCTCGATTCCCAAACACCTGCCGCACCGCGTGTCAGCGAGTCCCACGAAGTCAGACTAGGACGAGCACATGACGCGTACCTTGCCGGATTGAACGTCGCGCACTTGATCGCCTCGCCGAGCGAGCAGCCCGTGAAGCGCGAGAAGTTCCGCACGCACTTGTCCAGGGTGACCACACTGGGTGACATAGGGTGAGAAGGTGCGAGTGCAGCGGCTGCGCGCGCGACACGTACCTCCCTGCGAGCGTGTCCGTGCCCTCCAGGTAGAGCTTGTCGCCCTCCTTCACGAAGCGCTTCCCGTCCCGCCACTCGTGCACACCATCATGCAGGTGCGGGTCCAGGATTTTCATCGCTGTCGTTAAGTCAGCGTCTTTGTCGTGGGGATTTGCAGGATCGCCGGGGAGCGCTCACCATCTGTAATGAGAATACAGCCCTCAGGGTACGACGAGTAAGCAAGCTAACGATCAAACACAGTCAGCGCATTACACCACTGAGCTGATAGGGCTCACTTACACGAACGGAGCTCGGGTGTGAGTGGATGCCATCCACGATCAGCTCGTAGAACGGCCGCTCGAACGACTCCGTAGGCTTGCCCTTCCTCAAGTTCAGCTCGCCCGTGCTGGCGAGTGCGCGCAGGATCGGCGTCTGCGGCGGCGTCTGCTGGTCGTCGAATGCCTCCGACGTCGCCTTCGGGGCCGCCGCCGGGCCCGTCTCCACCTGCAGCTGCGCGAGCCGCTTGCTCAGCGACACCTGCCGCGCGTGCGCGTGTGGGGGCGCCGAGGTTGGCGACGCTGGAGAGGCGGGTGACGCAGGCGTCGACGCGGGCGGATAGAGCGACGGTGAGGCCCCGAGCAAGCCGATAATCGACGGGTCCCGGTGGTGCAGCTGCGGCATTGCGTTGAACAGGTGTGTGATCAGCCGCGCGCCCTGGTATACCGCGTGTGTCGCAATGTCCGTCGTCGCGATACTAGAGCGCATCAGCACTTCCGCAGCATACGGCGCTGCAGCTCTTACCTGTGCCCGATCGAGTATACAATGCCACGCTTGACGAGCTCCGGAATGGACGACATGACGCCTTCGATCTCCGGAGCGGCCGTCACGACGCGCACGCCGACGTCATCACCCTCGGCCATGAGCCAGTCTTCTTGGTCGACGAGATTCTGGGCACCGTACAGCTCCTCGAAGGAGGCGAAGCGCTCGCGCGCTGGGACGAGGAACTGCGGGGCGTGCGCCCCGCGCTTGGCCATTTGGATGAAGGGGCCTTCAGCGTGCCATCCGAGTAGCGTAGCGGTGGTGGGAGATGCGAAGGGCCGGAGCAGGTGTAAAAGTTTAGGGTAGAGAGACTTCTCTTGCGTCTAAGCATCTCGGTGATCAGTGTAATGCGGAGGACTGTCACCGCGAATGCTAGGACTCACAATGATGGTAGGGACCAGGCTGGCATCATAGTCAATGTACAGGTTACAAGAAACACATGTTAGTGACAGACTCACGATGTTACACCTGTCTCAATGATCTTCTCGGCGACATGCCGCATTCCTGCCCTGTACGCCTCATCATCCCCATCGTATACGGAGAAGTCAAAGCCATAGGCTCCGTTAATCTGAATATCCATGAGTCCGGGGCTGTTGGTTTACGGCATCGGTCATCTAGTATCAGAGAATTCGCGGATCTCACTAACCTGAGGACGTTGCCTCCGAGGTCGATCACTCTATCCGGACGCTCTCTCCTCAAGAAGAAGGTTTTCTGCGACGACGATCAACAGTAGTGTCATGAACCGAGTGAAGTGAACGTACTTGCGAGTCGAGGATGACTCCTCGACGCTCGTCGATCCACAGATCCCGCTCAACCAGGCTCCCATCCTCCAGAGGCAGCAGACAGTTCGTGAAGCAAACGAGACCGTTAAGAGAGCTCATGGTTGTGAAGATGGTTGTGAAGAAGGCGGCGTTGGCGGACGAGTCGATGCTTTATGGACTCAGGCCCCGAGTTCGACATGCTCCGACGCCGAGGAGCATATGGGCGAGACCTTTATCAGGCATGGAGACACACGGCCGGCCAATTACCACGAAGAACGTTGTTCAGGCCCAGACGTCCTACCCACGAGCCGCGACACAAACTTATGTAGCAGTCGCGTGGACGAATTTACATAGCCCTGTGGACCATCTTGATTGAAGCATCAAACGCGGATGAGGGAGACTGCTCGAGGTCGAGCGCGAGTGCAGTCGAAGGAGAGAGGCGCATGGGCCGCCACCCCGGCCGGTAAAGTTCATCCGGTCATTACCCTCACAGATCTGAGATGACCGATCTCAGATCGAGCCTGGCGCCTGCCTGTGTCATCCAGGTCAGCGCGTTGCACCGACGTTCACTCGTACCAACATGTCCTCACTGAACAAAATCACAAGAGTATCGAAAAGCTCGCTTACACGGCATACAAACTTCTCTCCTCTTATCTTCTCTGCTTGCCGCACGCACTATCTTCACCGCTGGGCGACAAGTGGGCTTCGGACCGGGGTCGCACTAGACCAGTACGCACCGAGCCCACTGCGTCATTCGAACTCGAGGCGAACATTCAGCTCCACCTCTACGGCGAGGGCGGCACTCGCTCAGCACCCTCCGACGAAACAGACAGTGCTTGTTGCGTACCCGTCTCCAACTTCTTTGGAGGAGGATGAAGATGCGGACGAGCCGGACGTAGACTTTGTACCGCCGGAAGAGGCGAAGCTGGAGATAACTGACAGGGCTGCAGAGGTAAGTTAAAGTTGAGATTTCCTTCTGGATAGCGTCGCGCAATGCGCCGAATGTTGGCCATGGCCAACATTCGGCGTACGCCGTGAGCTTCGCGGACGGAGTTGAGCAATACCAAATGCCCCCGGCCCTACTGCACGAGACTGAGCGCGAATCTTGCTCACGACCTTCTTCGCGGGGTTACGCTGTAGTTAAGTGTAGATATCTGAAACGGTTCGATTCACGCTGTTGCCGACTACATCATGCCATGTTCTCTCGCTGATCGCTTCTGTGTAGCAACTTAGATCAATAGCAGGCCGAGAGCACAATCCGGATGCAGCTCTGCGAATAGCGGTGGAGAGTGGAGGTTGTCACGGGTATCAGTACAAGCTAGAGCTCGCAAAGAGGCGAGAAGACGACGATTAGTGCGTTTCTCAATCCGCAGAGTATTTCCTATACCTCCTCTTATCTCGTTCCTCAGCCATTTCAGCCATCCAACAATCAGGCCGTCGAACATTTACGTCGATGCCATCTCTATGGCGTTGCTCAAGGGCTCTACTATTGACTTCGCTACGGAGCTGATTGGAAGCAGTTTCCGGGTAATGGACAACCCACAAGTACGTCGTACGGGCGTCTGCTTGACATTCGCATGAAAGATCTCATCATTTGAATAGGCGCAGGGAGACAGTTGTGGCTGTGGCGTAAGCTGGGAGCTGAAGATATGACGTTTGTTGAGTCGACGATCCCATTCAATTCATGTCGGTTGTATGGTATGAGTCTTCTGTTCTCGTGTGAGACTGTACTTGCGTGGCTTGAGCGTACAGTCATATGCAAGTTCCGGAAGGGTCAGAGCTGCGAAGCTTACTGGAAAAGTGTATACGACCACGGCTTCCCGAACAACGTCGAGGACATGCCATCGCTGACCGTTTTCTGCAAATCAGTATGCAATGCGGCGCCCGCAGGTCGAACCACTTCCTGCTTTCGTTCTCATTTCTACCAGCGCAGTACGTACGAGTGCATCGTCCCATTTCGTTGCTTGTCTTCTGTTCGGATCGATCGTTTGACGCATGAAGGTTCCTCGCCCGTCGCAGGTGCGCATACTTATACCACGATGCAGCAATCCTCCCCCTCAACTCATACCTTCCAAGATGTCCCAAGTCACCCTCCAGATCACGTACTACGTCTGGGCTCCAGACAGCAAGGCCACCGACGCTCCCAATCGTCTGGACCAGACGATCTCAAAGGAGCACGCCGAGCACTTCCAGGCCCTGCGCGCGGACGGGCTCGTCGGTGAGCCGTCACTACGGTTGCTGCGGACGACTGTACTGATGTCGCGATCCCGGTACGCAGAGCACGGTGGCGCTGTTTTGACGAAGGACATGCAGCTGCCGATCACGAGCGCGCCCGAGTTTGCGGGGTCGATGTTCATCCTCAAGGCAGACAGTCTGGAGGCTGCGCGCAAGCTCGTCGAAGAGGACCCATTCTACCAGACTGGCGTGGTGCGTGGCGCAGCTCGGCGTGTGATGCGCTCGACTGAATTCTACGCGCTTGCCTTGCCAGTGGGACCGAGACAACATCAAGGTGGCGCCCGTCCTGAGCAGGGCCTAGTCTGTGGGGATGTGCGCTATCGTTGTTGCAATGTATCGTGTATGAGACCATAAGCAAGGATATCCATGGTCAACGTTTATAGATCTGTTGTACCACTTCGAGAGAGGCGTCATCCGCGACATCACAATGCGTTTCGGGCGATGCTGTCTGGCTCTGTCATCGACGTAGAGGCCAAAAACAAGATCAATACTCCCGTCCACCCAGCAGTTGAGTACATGCTCCGATCGTGCCTGGGTAACGATGTGGTTCGCTCCGGCGACGAAGTATTCGCTTTCGCGCGGGTTGGGGCGTTTAATGAGGTTCAAGTCCTTTGCGAGCTTGACGGCGTAGTCTGAATCAAGGGGCCAACAGAGTGCCCAGGGCATTGTTGCAAGAGAGGCAATGATGCGTGGTCATGGAAGAGGGAGGGAGCTGGTGGTGCAGCGAACAGATTCAAGTTGTGGTCGATCAAACAGGCGCTGGCGCCAGGCCTCCTAACCGTACGCGTTCGTTACCGTGACGGTGAAGAGGATCATAGATCCGTGACCGTGTGAACCTTTACATCGCGCCTGTGGCAGACGTGGCCGCGGTTGTGGCGTCGACGACCTGCCCCCGTCCACCACCCCTGTCATACAAGTTCCACTTTTATCGGTCATCGATTTAGTGCCATCTCAGAACCGGTGCGAGACTTCAATATTCAATCTTCAGCCTGCTTCTAGTACTATGAGGGGAAGTAATAATTGGCACGTCGAACGACGTGTTCCATATCGACGGAGTCGTTTGAATTCTAGGCTCGCCTCCCAATTGAGCGGTGCGTTCCGTGGAATATCGAGAGGTCAGCCACTCAGAAAGGCGAAACGGACATGCTGACAGACAAGGACTCTAAGACGGGTCAACGCTGCCTCTATCGCCCAGCAGGACAATTTCGGGCCACAGTATACAAGGCCGTCGCGAGGCTGGGGAATCCCATGAAGACTACGAATGCCGCTCGCAGCGAGATACACGCGTCTTCCAGGGCGATGATTATTGATAAGGGTGAGTGGACCGGCCTTTGTCCAAATTGAGAACAAGGGCACCAGTCAGAATGGCTGACAATAGGTGTGGCTGATTATCTGTTAGGGACAAATACGGACCCACACAGAGGCATATGAAACACCAGGCTGGACGCACCTTCGTCCCCCATTCCTCTTGACCTTCAACCGTCATGTAGGCCCTCCTCCTCCTCCCATCTTCTGTCGTCTGCAGCTTCGCCGTGGCCCGTCGCCGCGTCGAGGTTCGACCGCCATGACCGCACGCCACACATTGTCAATTTAGGTATGTCGAGATGTCGGTGCCCTCGAGTCAAGTACCAATCCATATTATCTTCTATTCACTCTTTCAATGGCCGCCATCGTGCTACGCTACATGCGCGCCACCGTGACGACTTATCCTACCACCACCCAGAGTGAGATCACTGAGGTGTGTGGCCATTTTGGATCAATGAACAATGTACGTTCCTATTGCACGCGAGTAGGTAGACATAAGGCTGATACGCTGTCGTAGATTGCGTGCGTCAAGACGCAAGACCAGCCACCGATATGCGTGCCTGAAGGCTTTATGCGATCTATGCGAAGCCAAATCCCTGCAACGTGTTCAAGGAGATATGCTGACCGTTTCAAACCAAAGTCCTGCGAGGGCACACCCGTACGTTGTACTGCTGGCTATGGAAGTCCAGTCTAGGGTTTCCTGCACTCGCAGGGGCCTAGGCCCACTACTCGCACCGTCGAGTAGCTGGAAGCGTCCGTATTGAGATGTGTGCTAAGCTTGTCGGGAGCGCGCCACTGTGCGGCCACAGCGACAGCAAGCACGTTCTCTCTACGGGGACAAGCCTGCCGTTGACCGGTCTGCCGCCGAGTATTCGTGGGACCATGAGGCAAGCCAGTGCGTCACGTACGGGTGGGATGGCATGGCCAAGGTGAGTGCTTGCTCTGACTGTTAACTTCGATGCCGACTGACCCTTTTCCTAGGCCATGTCTCGACATCGAGGATCTTGGCGATCCACGGTGAGCGCATCGCAAGCCCTCAGAGATGTCCCATTGGGCACATTAGATCTCGGTACGTCGAGTCTGCGCGAAAGGAGTCCAGCTCCCGGTTTGAGGTGGCCTGCCACTACCGCGTGGTGGGTTGCCGGGGGCGCCGTGCCGACGACCGTCAGTGCACGGCCAGCAATGGGCACTGTTGTTGCCATTGACGCGTGTGCGGGTCAGGATGTCGATGATGCACGTGGATGTCTGCCGCCGGTGCTTGCCCACCTTGTCGGGTAGCACCGCTGTCGGCTAGTGCAGGTCTGTACCGGGAGGAGGGGCGTCGCTCAGCATATATGGGCGGCGCTCCTGGCGAAGGTGCAATGTGAGTCCTCTTGTACGGAAATTGTTGACTGTGGCTGACTATTGTTCGGCAGGACCGCCTGAGCTGAACCTCAAGAGCACGAACTGGCCGTGCCAAATCCTCAGGTGCCCCATGTGGGCAGGAATCATCCCTGGTATGTTGTATGTACACGAATGGATCCAGCCTCCAGCGACTTGAGGTAGCCCGCCAATCTGGCGGGCCGCTAGAGGCACTGTACCGCCGACTACTGATGGCTTCAGCGCGTAGCCAGCGATGTGACATCATTCCCATTGACGTACGTGCGGGCCAGTGTATGTCGACGTGTACTGGGATCCCCGCCGCCGGTGCATACTCGCTTTGTCGAGCTACCGTAGCCGGCTAGTGCACTTCCGTACCCGGAAGAGGGACGCCGCTGCGATATATGAAGACGAGCGGCGTCCTTGGCGAGGGTGTATCGTAAGTGGTCGTTGAACGTTCGGAATTGTCACTGACCTTCATCACAGAATCATCCGATGCCGCGCCCCAACGGGCGATATCTCAAGCTCATGCTTGTCGCGAAGCACCTGCTGTCGGCCGTCCACTCGGACGTCTTGCAGCACGGGGGTCTGAGTGGGTATGACGCCTGAGCACCCTCATCTGGTGTCTTCGCCTGTGGTGCTGTGATGGTCACCGAGCCCCACAGTTCTCCTTCACAGGAGTTCATGCATCAATGCACTTACCTCCGGGGGGAAACGAGCATCGACTCGTTGTAGCCTGTAGTTGCCCCCCCCCCCCGACTCCTTGGAATAGAACCACACGGTTCGACGGCTGGCCTCTCCGTGGCCCAGGGAGACTAGTACCTGCACGCAGGGAAGCTAACAAGCCGCTTACATTTCAGGTATGTTGCGTAGGCAAATGGAGGAATGGAGCCGTCGAGTAGTGCGGACCCTCGATTAGCATGAGATGCGCGCCGGCTACCACTGCGACACGCGATGAAGTGGCTCTGTCGTAGTCGTGTGTATGTATATTAGGTGCCTATACTCTGATATGCAGTTGCCCCCAGGGTGAGATTGAACTTTGAATTGCTATATTCTCAGTACTACTCCTGTGCGGGTATTGGAGCCCGGCGTTCAACTTATACTGACAGTCTCTTCAGGTCTCCTCAAGTTTTTGTGGCTCTGCAATTCGAGTTTCAATAATACTCTCCCCTCAGCAGGCATCTAGCGGCTCACGACGCGCGAGAGGCTCAGCTTGACAGTCAATTGACTACGACACAATGATGCAGCAAACGCACGCCATACTACGCGCGAGGAACAGTGAGCATCCGTCTACTGTAACTATAAGGTTATGTGCGTCGCATGGGAAGGTCAAACGCCATTCGATCTATTTCAGCGAACTACGTACGCTATGTACTTTTTGTATCGCTATTAAAACAAGGACTATACCGGGGCAGACACTACACAAAAACGAACGGCGGGGTATGCGATCTATAACGAGTATCAAACCGAGAGCATGCGGAGTATCATACCATGCGCGCGAGCGAGCAGACGAGACCATAGCCTAGAACATACGCCATAAGGATACCATACTCACCGACTTCGCACTCGCCGCGGCGGTGCGAGCCCAGAATACACTAGGTCGGTTGGGGGGAAACGGAAAGACTAGAGGCAAAATAAAACGAACCCTAAGCTATATCACTGTTCTGTTCTGTCGTCAGCACATCTCCACTTCCCACTCGCCACCTTCGCGGCCCTTGCCTGGCATGCCCCTCAGCGCGATGCGTACTCGCCGGCGCCCGTTCGCTCCGGGCGAGCCCGCGCGCGAGAATCCGCCACTGACAGAGTCCCAGTCGAGGTCAAGCCCCGCCAGCTCGTCTTCCCGATTCAATCCCATCAGCGCGTTGAAGTCCACGTTCGCTCCCGTGCCTAAAAATGGCCCGAGCGCGTCCGCCTCCACTGAGGCAGGTGATGGTGCATTGCTGGGTTCCGAGATGGACATGGCATGGTCCTCGTCCGCCTGCGATGATGCAGGTGAGTCAGCGGCAGAGGGCGTTACGGAGGTCGAGGGAGGGTGAATGCGAACACGGATCTTGCCGTTCTCCGAAGGGAGTGCGTCGAAGCTGATGTCCAGCGCACCGAGGTCGCCGAGCGGCAACTGGCTCTCGCCATCGTCGCTCACGAACTCGAGCTTGTTGCCAGACAGCGTCGCCGCGGTAACCGCAACAGACGCGAGCCGCGTCTTGTCCTCCTTCGAGAAGTCCATGTTGAAGTCATAGTCCGCGCCAGCATCGGCACCCATCGCGTCCAGCCAGTCAAAGTCCGAGTGCGCCGGCAGGAACGACTGCATGTCGAGCGCCGAAGACGGCAGCGCCGATGTCGCGTGCGCCAGCGGCATCGTGAACGTACTCGGCAAGGCCGATTGCGAATGCGAGTGCGACGGCAGCGAGAGTAGCGTCGGCAGCGCGCACAGCAGCACCTGTCCCCCATCACACATTTAGAGACCCGGTCATGGTCATCGCGCGGGGAGACTCACCATCAGTCCGAGACTCGCCCCGGATCTGTCCATTCGCGTCGACCGCAACGCCGACAGCTGGGGCTCCGAGCTCTCCGACTTCAGTGAAGAAGTGGAGGACGGCGCAGGCGACGGCGAGCGCTGTTTCCGCGACAGCTCCTCTGCGAGCACGCGCTCCCGCTCTTGCATCTCAACAAGCTGCTTCCGCAGCTGCTCTACCTCCGACAAGAGCTCCTCGTCTTGCGACGGTTGCTGGGCCTGTTGGCTAAGCGCTAGTAACCGCGCATTTTCCTGCTCAAGCTCCGCCACTCGTCTATCGAAATATATATCAGTTACTGTTACTTGACAGTTGGTCAGAGGCATAGTATGGGAACACCGAGAGTTCGATGGAGCACAGCGCGCCATATCGGAACGCAACAAAAATCCAAGAACTGACCGTGCACGACTGTTATCATACATCCATGCCTACGTACTCCACGAGAGTTTCTTCTGAAAGACCATACGCAGGTCCCCAGATACTGTGATCCGAGCGAAGCGTGCCGTGGGCAGTACCGTGCCGATTGTATCCTGTGGAAGTGCACCATTCCCGGTGTAAAAATAGGCATGATGTGTGCGAAGCGTTCACGGCAGGCCATAGAAGACATCAATACTTATGCATGAGATATTTGCCATGGTATGTCCCAGCCAACCATTGAAGTTGACCGGGATACAAAGCTGTCGGCAGCCCAGAAGAGCTTGCAGTGGAGAGTAGGAAGACCAATGCTAATCCGTTCCGAGGGGGGATGACCCATGATATACGTCGGGTATCAACCAGCAACGCACAAAGATCATATGCTGCGGAACCGGCGTAGTGCCCGGACAGACCCTCTGAGCATTGCCTATGGCTTTTTTGTCGCCGAGATAATAACCATAGAAGGGCACGCAGTCGTTGCCTTGGTGGTTCGGTAGCAGCATTCACTCACTATCGCCACGCGACGACGAGAGTTACCCGCTGTGGCAACCCTATGGCAACAGTTCTGAGGTCACTTCAATCGGAGACGGCGTACAGCGGTGGGTGAAATCGACTCTCAGAACTGCTACCATAAGTCTGTGATCTGCAGGCGATCATCCGCAGCACGTGCACACTAGCCGTGCACAGCATGGCGTAGCGTGTGGCTAAACCGAGACGGCAGAGACACAAGGGTTGAACGTTGAGAACGGCGAAGGGGAGAACGATACCAAGAGTGGCACTAGACACTGAGGGACACTCACATCTCCATGCACTCAAACTCCTCACGCTTCCGTTGCCTGCTCAGGAACGCGGCAGCGCGATTCTTGACGAGACGCGCCTCGCGCTTGCTGAGCCCCGAGACGTCCGGGGGCACAAAGTCCTTCGTGGACGTCGTCGCGCGCGGCTTTTTGCTCGAGCTCGCGCTGGGGGCACTGCTTGATGCGCGCTTCGCAGGTACGGCGGCGAGGCTGGGGTTGATGGAGATGCTCAGGCGCTCACACGACTGCTCCTCCTGGCGCTCCTCGGGCGGAGGAGAGGGCGAGGGGGAGGGCGAGTGTTCGATGGGGAAGCCACCCGGCGGGATGTCGAACACCTGGTGGGTCGGCAGGCAGAGGGTCTGCTCCGATGCCACTGCGGGCGAGGGGACGCGGCTCTTGAGGACGTTCGCAGGCGCGATGGGCGACGGGGCGCGGGTGCCACTGCTCGACATCGAGTGGGGCGGCGACGGAGCCAACGCGTAGAGACCCGCTAGGGCCTGCGCGTGTGCTGCGCGTGCGGCAGGCGAGTAGAGCATGCCCGTCGGCTGGAGGTGGGCGTCCCATGGGATGGAAGGTGCGTCGATGAGCGGAGAGGAGAACGCGTCGGCGGCGAGGGCGGTGGGCGCGGCGAGTCTCGACATTGCGGCACTTTTGAGGGGGAAGATGGCGGCGGCGGCGAGGAGGCGAGTGCGAGATGGGGAGGTCGTTGTCCGGGGAAGGTGGGCGACGGGAACAAAAAATGTTCGGATGGGAACAGCGTCCGGACTTATATCGCTTAGGGACGGGTGAGGACGGATACCTCCTTTCATAGCCGAAACATCAGAAGAATATCAACCGTTCTTGCCTGAGCTGCGTCCATCATTTATACTTCTCTCTTTACGAGCCCGAGTGAGATATCCTTTGTCAATTTCAGCATGTTTGTGTCTGAGCAACTTATGTTTTACGCGACTTCTGTTCGCAACGACGCGGCGAGGACGCGGCGCGCCAGGAAACTACCGCAACCACGCGTATCGCAACGCCGCTGCTCACTCCGGTCCCCCTCTAACTGCAACGAGCAGAACTCTCAGGACCGCGGCGTCCATCACCTGGCCGACGGTTATATCAGCTGTGGAGGTCTCCGGGGAGGACCCGCGGCCCATCTGAGGATGGCAATAACTGTACAGCACCCAACAGTCGCGCAAAGCGCCTGGTGTCCGTGCCTGCCAGGCCCGCCTCTCCTGTTCCACGCCGTCATGGGGCCCTCGTAGTCTCTCTGGCAGCGCTATCGAACGCGACTGAACCTTCTGGCCGCAATAGCCTCAGGGCAGTCTGGGCGGTCGCGCAAATTAAACATCATATCAGCCCGCTCACCCCGGATCGGGAGCGGTCGCGTCATTCCATCTTACAGGGGCGTCTCCTCGCCAGTTCCGGCCTCCGAACACTTCTGGATAAGACTTGCGGAGGACTCATATGCCTTCACTACTGAACGCACATTTGTCTGGACGATCACCGATGGTCAAGGACATCGACAGCAGGGTCAACGCCGCAGCGCTACCATCCAACAATCACCCAGGGTGACATTCGGTGAGAGTCTAAATTTTGGCTGTGAGTTCCGAGGGAAGTCCTATGCCCATGAGCTCAGCACGTTTTCGCAGGCAGCGAATGGGCAAAGTTCGGAGTGGATAAGTACTGCTCCAATTAGCAAGATTGCCTTTCCAGATGATCGCCCGGCTCTTCGTCTTCCTCTTTCCCCACATCTCTCCATCCCGTACGAGCCCGCACGCCTTTCCTGGCCAAACAAGCTCGCGAGTTCAATTGTGCTCGGACGACCGTGCCGTATCGCGTGATACGTGCACGTACGACGGCGCCTCGCTGGTCCCGGGCCCGTGCTCGATCGATGTATGCTATAGTCTGCGAGGTGCGCACGAACAACCTCTCTCACCCGCGCCCTGTACGTACAGAGGCGTTTATAGGTCTCCACGTCGGTCGAAGACGCCTTCCCCTTTCACATGCCCCCGTCCGCGTGAGTCGTCTTGGTTCACTGGTATACCGAGCCTCCGCGATTGGTGGGGGTCGTGATGCACTGTGTCACCATGCCTTGGTTGGTTAGTCCTTCTCGTGACTGTTCGTAGGCTCGAACCTCAGGCCTCGATATCATGGCTAGGCTGCCTCGAAGCAAGTGTATCTTGGCTCGGTGGCACCGGCGGCTGGGCACCGTTTGCGCGATTTAGATCGTCGCAGTCCTTGCTCGCCTTATGGCTCAGTACTGTCGATTTTACCCAGGAACGAAGTTCAGTTGTGCGAGTGTAGCCAGTTTGTCACCTCTTACTAGTGAAGATCCTTAGACGAAGGCGAGGATCAACATACGCATCCCTGATCCCACAGGCGATTCCGTACGCTTCCGCTTTAAGTCCTCCTATACTTGGCCCGTCGCGAACGCTCTAACGCCCCGGCTTCGGAGACCCCGATGGCTATTGAACGCATCGCGGACATGATCGGGAGGAAGGGCATCGCAGCGGATGGAAGGAGCTTGGACGCCATGGCCATGGGATGGCCGACGGTCGTCGGACTTAGGCGCGCGGCTGCAGTTGACCGGCTTTCGTCGCCCCGTGGCCGGTCAGGCCAGCGTCACCTCTGCACGGCGCAGTGGCTAGGAATACCAAAGGAATACTAACATTACAGTGATAATATAGTCGTGAGGTTGGTCGAGTGGACCGCTGCAATGCAGCGTCGGGTGCCGCCTCCTCGCCTGTGCACGCTGTGCAGACGCGTACCCGAGAGTGTCGTGTACTCATACGGTAAGTAGCGCATGTTCTGTGCTCACTGCGCATCCATAGCTGAACGTAGAATTGCCAGGCGCGTTCGTTTACTCTGAAGTCCGGCTTCGATTGCAATCAAAGCCAGTCGGGCGATGTGCAGCCACTGAGACTCGGATCCCAGCTCCAAGCCAAATGTGGCGGAGCGTGAGCCATCTATTGCAGTCTAAGTTCCGATACAACTTGTCACTCCAAGCTCTGTACGCTTGATTCTCCATGTCCCTTGCTTTCGTGCTCATCTTGCCCTAGCCAATGGTAGTCCGTCTGGAGCCTGAGAGCAACTGCATGGCTTGGGCCTGGGGTCCCCAGATCAACCAACCCAGCCCGTCGCAAATGGTCCGACGAAGGTACTTCGACCTCCGCTATCTGTCTGGTCAGGCTCGGATTTGTGCCGACCACCCATACGAGCTGCATTGGATCGAATTCGTCCACGATCGGCTGCCTTCGTTTGGTACTGAGTGCTATGTGTATCGCGATGATTGACATCGCAACCGAAGCCCCGAGACCAATGGAAACCTGGAAGTGACGTGAGTCTCCGTACGTGAGTCGTGGTAAGGTCATAGATACCCTATATAATGTTTATCTGCAAACCGGCTCAGCGTAAAGCAAGCAACTTTAACGGTTCATCTGACTTACACTTAGATTATACATGTGTTTGGACCCTTGAGCCATGCCAGAATCAACAGTAAGGACCCCTTCCTAGGGACATAACCTGGCATTACACATATATTGAGGAATCGGGGGGCGTGATAGCCATAGGACTCACCTACATCCGAGCATACTCAGAGAGAGATTCCTCGCCGTCATCTCGATGCATCCGACGGATTGCTCAGAGAGCATTATAGAATTTGAACAACCAGCAAAGCACCCAGGACCTTGAAGGACAAGAACATCATGTTCACCGGTGCTTGTGTATGAAAAACGAAGGTACTAACCCTATCACAAACAAGGGCACGTTGATTACCTGGCTTGGGCGCCATCGCAGTGGCTGAGCCTTTGTGAGAGGCCTTTGCGAGAACACTGAGTATGTTCCATAAGCCTGAACTTGATATTCAACTTCGGACACAGTGTAGAGCGCAGCACCACGCTCGAGTCTAATTTACTTTCAGCGTAGCATTCCTACAGGTGCCCTGGTAGTCTGAGATGTCGGAGTCGAGGCGATCTAACCTTTGAGTGCGCGTCTGAAGCTGCGTCTAAGGTCGAATATGCCGTAAGTAGCACAAGTTCAATCCCACTCACTACGAATGTATTTATGCGCAAGTTTGGATTGAAAGGTCCTGCCGTTCACTCGTCTTGCATCACCAGCACAGGTTCCCGCCGAATGGGCGCAACGGCCTCCAATCGAAGATGGTCGTGGGTCAATTCGTGCTTATAGGATTGTATCATATTACACTTCCAGCTGGATCGATGCGAGCACGACTGCCACCGCTCTAGTGTGCTCTGGCAGCGACTGCCATGATCTTGTAGCCGTGGACGGAGCAAGGGGCGCTGATGAGAACCGAGTCAGTACGATTAAACGATGCAAATGGATGCAAAATCACGTCCTAATAACATGCGGCTGGAGCCGACAGGTGAAGGCATGTTAAAGTAGTAGGGTATCAAAGAAACAACAGTAAGTAAGTATCACATAGGTATGTACTATGGGCAGAGCAACCTTTCTGAGTCGCTGGCCGCACAGCTCAAACTCATCGGTGCGTAGCAGTTACTGGTACGGTGCACGTGCCCAAGCTTTAACGGTAGACTTCTAGAGTCGAACAAGGTGCGCAGAATCCCAGTCTGAATTCCCTTGAGGTGACGATGAGATGGTCGAGGAGATCAAGACCAGACAAGCGAGTTCGAGGTCTCGCGGGTTCGTGGAGTTGAATGTGGCTTTGAGAGTTGCCTTATTTGGAACAAGGGGACAATGGTCTATTAAAGCGCCTGTCAATACAAGAAGGATCACGTTGCTTCCCCCGCGATACCTTTTCTCCTCTCATTACCCCCTCCCCTCCTCCATCGTCCCTCCTTCGTTTTTCCGGACTCTTCGCCATGACCCGCGCTGCTTTACCCCGCGGGAACTACCAACAGATGGAATCATGGCCCGAACCCAATCCGAACGCAGTCGAGGTGAAGCTCAATCCCGACGACCCTCTCTTCAACTTCGGCTCCTCCGAGAAATCATCCATCATCAACGCGTGCGTGTAGATCTTGGGAATGCATTGATCAGCTCACGAATGGATCACAATCTTAGCTACATTACGGCGGGCGCTGGTCGCAAGGAAGGCGAGCGGTTGGCCAATCTTATCTGCCCTTCAGTGAGTCTCAGTGGTATCTTCCGGCGTTGCATCGTGTTTTAACTGAATGTAATTCCTTCGCAGAATTTTGACACCGCGAAGATTCCCGAGAACATCTATATTAAGGAGATGATACCCCACATCATGCAGCTGCACAACGAGTACAACGCATTTGGGACCGTAAGACAGAAGCCGAAGGTTCAACGGAAGCAGGGCGAGTCCTCACTGGACTTTGTGGGCAGATTTGCAGGTGAGTCGATCGACAATGTAGTATCAGGTGATTAGATCTCATGCGTGTATGCAGCTTCTGTGCGTACTGGCGAGACTTCAAGACCCGAGCTCGACGTCGAAGAGGCTATCCGGATAGCGACCTCACAGCAAGACGCGCTTCGAGACGACATCGATGCCTTCCATAATGACCGGGACTTCTTCCAGGCGACGATGTGTATTCGCATGCACCACCACCCAGAGGTATGTTTTTTTCCACCGTATAGGCTGCCGTACCCTGAAACATTGCCACCTCCGTTCAATCAGCGAATCCCTGATCTCCAAGGGCGAGTCCGCAAACACTTCCCTGCGACCCTCATAGCGCAAGAGGTCTTCCAAATCGTCTTCGAGCAGCACGCGCGTTACGCATGCTGGGACCTCATCTTGAATGGTCTCCGAAAACTACAAGATTTGCGTGAGGAAGAGGGCATGTTGTTGGACAGCAAGAGTGAGTATGCCGGTGTATAGCCCTTGCGTTGAGCTCAAGCTTCTCAGACATATACAATGATCTCCACCAGTCGAAGACCGTCTCTGATTCGAAGACGTTCGACGCACTGGAGGACGTGTCCATCGGCACCCGGGTACTTGGACATGTCCAAGAGAAGCGATTGCAGACTGTCATCGCTACATCTGAGCCCTTCATTTCGCATTTCATCCGAGACAACAGAAAGGAGATCACGGTGCGTGCGCTGCCCGCTCTTGTGACGCCGACGACTGATTTTCCCCCAGAAGTCCCACTTCGGGTACCCATTCTACGACCGCACGCAGTCGTCAGCCGAAGCGCCTGAGCTTCAGAGCGAGATGCGCCAGCGGCTCCTGCACTTCGCCGCCCTCCGGTGCTGGTGTCCGCCGAACACCATGTACACCGCCATGATCTCCGCCTCGCCCGAGGAGAAGGCAACGGTCAACCAGGTGCTCTACGACGACATCGGCGACCACGCCGCGATCCAGGAACTGCGGACCATCTTCCTCGACAGCGTCCTCGGCCTCTGGCTGCACCGCCTCGAGCTGAGCCCGACCGCGAGCGACAACAACTGGCTGCGCAAGCTCTACCCGCTCATCAACCTCTGGTACGAGCACATGCACGCGGGTGGGATGACGCTGCGCTCGGAGAGGCTGATCCCCTCCTTGGAGTACGTGAACGAGCCGGCGCACTTCGCGAAGATGTGGGAGTGGGTCGACTCAGTCAAGAACCGGTTCCTTGGGGGCGAGCTCGCTGGACTGCCCCATGGTCTCGGGTTCTCAGTACCCAACCGGGACCCGAAACCTCAGGCCGAACCGCCCAAGCGTGCATCACCGCCTCCCGTGCAGCAGGCGAAGCCGCCGTCGGGCCCGACGCCTCTCGAGCTGTTCACGGCGGAGGATGCGCACACTCGGCGTGTCTCGGGACGGGTATATGCGTCGCAGACGAAAGCGCCCGAGACGAAGACGAAGGAGCGCAAGCAGGGCTCACCATCGCCGCCACGTGCTGCGCTCGCGGAGGTCCACGAAGAGCCCGCCGCGCCGAAGCGGGAGACGGAGGATAGCAAGCGGCAGCAGGTCTTCGAGGTCAATCGGAAGACGCACAAGCTGTTCCTCCGTTTTGTCGTACCCGAGGAGGAGGCGGATCCGAACGTGAAGAAGGGGCAACTGCGGTGGGGGGACTTCGAGAAGGTGAGAGAAGCATTCGGTGGGAGGACGCTGGAATGGTACTGATCGAGGACGTTTCAGGCGATGACGAAGATTGGCTTCCACCGTAAGGAGGGCGCAGGCTCTTCTGTGCGGTTCGACCCAGACGAGGATATCGGCGGGAACTCGATTTCATTCCATCGGTGCGTGCCATGCTTATCGCCACATCCCTTGCACGAGCTCACATGTCTGTCTCCAGGCCACATCCCGACGCTGTGCTCACGCCGTCCCTCATCCGGCGCGTCGGGTTCCGGCTGCGCCGGCGATTCGGGTGGACGGCGTCGAGCTTTGTGCAAGCGAACAAGTCCAATGAGAGCCAGCAGGACGCTGCAGACTGACTGCCCGACGCGAGCTCGAGACGATGCTGTAGAATTGAGAAGTGAGCGTGCCACCATCACCTTGTATCCTGTCTAGTGTCTCTCTCCATCGGTTTGTAGTACGGCACCAGCATGTGTATCGCTAGTTTCGTCTTCTCTTGTAGCCTGTGCCTGCGTAGTAGTTCACGTATTATTATAGTATTGTTCGCTCGGAGGGAGCTCCGAGCGCGTCTGGCTATGTGAGATGTGACTGATTTGACGCTTAGAGCCTGAAGTGAGAGATGAATCGATGACGCTTGCCTTGTTCACCTTCAGACTGTGCGCTACTGCGACTTGCGCTTTCCGCACTTATTTAACTTGAATACATCATCGGGCCTACTTACAATGCATCCTCGATACATAGGCAAGGAGGCCTGGGATCCGAAGTCATACACCCACGACTGGCCGGTCAGCAAAGGCGAAGGCTGTTCGCTAGCCGCGAACCCCGTTGCGAGATGCACAAGCCCAGCGAGGCGCCGGGTTTTGAAGGGACGATCAGGGTCTGCGCCTGTCTCGCTTGCGACGTCTTTCGGCGGATGAGCATCTCGAAATCTGGCGACGGTGCGATGCCCTTCGAATCCAATGCACTGGCATCCTTCCTCACAGCATGTCTACGTTCCCCCATTATTATTCCGAAGCCAAGATACATAACACAGATGGCGACCTGGAGCGGCTGCGACGAGCGCGTCGTGTGGAACGCCTGGATAGCACGCCTGTATTATCTTTGAGCTCGAACGGCTTCCGTCGACGCGGACGGCGCTGTACACTGCGAATATCTGCGTCGTCTCAGACACAATGGACCACTTCCATTCATACCGTGACGCCCAATCCAAGATCAATCACGCTTAAAAACTTTGTGGAGTTGTGGCATCGCGTCTGCAAGAGAACAGTTACAGATGTCGGATTTGACAAATCGTAAAAGAGCTTTGCGAGTAAGTACAGCTTCGAGGTTCCTCACTGATCATGAAGTGACTGAACTGCATTCGCAGGCTACTATCACGTGTGCATGATATAGAAGCACGGTTTCGCGTGCGCTGTCAGCTCGACAGTCGCAGTCGGTCGTCAATCGCCTCTCGCTTCCACGCGTACCCACCTTTGCGGGAGCACGGCTCACGCGGCAGAATCCCAGGAAGACGTTTTGGGGCGTTTTGGGGGTCGAGAAGAATGGCTTGGCGGTGCAGCCTCCGCGAATGTGGCTGACTCGCGAAGCATCGCGACCTGATCAACCGCGTTGCGCTCCCGGCGCCGATCATAATACCACACGACTCGGCGGGCTTGCCTCGGACCTGCGGCTGGCGACTGCTAGTATAAGGCAGAGGGACAAATGCCGGCGGAAGCAACATCGCCAGCCGCACCCCCTCCATGTTCCTCCCAGCGCTCGTCGCCCTCCCTGCGGCGCCCGCTCTAGCACGCCAGATTCCCCGTATCAATGACGTGTTTGGCGGGTACCCCGACCAGCTCGAGGTCACGTCGACGCGGAACACGACCGGCGCAGCAACTTCGGACTTACTGCGCGTGACCGAGAACAGTGGTGTCTGCGAGACGACCCCGGGAGTCTATCAGGCATCGGGCTATGGCAACATTAGCTCAACTGAGAGTCTATGGTGAGAGCTCGTTCGACGTTGATGCGATGCGCGACTAACACGGCGTTGTGGCGTAGGTTCTGGTTCTTCGAAGCTCGTAGCAACCCGGACACCGCTCCCCTCACTTTGTGGTTGAACGGCGGAGTGAGTACGCGTGCTTATGCCATTTGTTGGGCAGGAGTTCTTAACCAGGACATGCCCAGCCGGGGAGCTCTAGCATGGTCGGCCTTTTCGACGAGCACGGCCCGTGTCGTTTGAACAACGACAGCACGGCACTCGACTACAATCCTTACTCCTGGAACAATGTCTCGAATATGTGAGTCAGCGGCCATCGAATGATAATGCGCGCGGCGCGTTGAAGGCCATCATCACAGGATATATCTTGACCAACCCGTGGGTGTTGGTTTCTCATACGGAGACGAGACAGTCGGTACCTCTCAGGAGGCGGCTGCTGATGTGTGGACAGTAGGTGCACGTGATCACTTTGTGAAGGCGGTTGGCTGACGCGCGTCTCACAGTTCATTCAAATCTTCCTCAACGACACTCGTTTCAGCCAATACCAAGAGAATGAATTCGCGATCTGGACTGAATCGTACGGAGGGCACTACGGCCCGACGTTCGCCGCCTACTTCCTCGAACAAAACGACGCGATCGCGAACGGGTCCATCTCCGGCATCCCGATCAACCTCAAGTACCTCGGCGTCGGCGACGGGCTGACCGACCCTCTCTCGCAGTACCCAGGCTACCTCGAGTACGCGGCGTCGAATCCGTACCACCCGACTGCGTCGGACTCCGAGATCGAAAACGCGACGACGGCGTGGAACGAGACGGGCGGGTGCAAGGACCAGATCACGGCGTGCTACGACGGCGGCTCGGAGGACACGTGCTCCGCGGCGCAGTACTACTGCAACGACAACATCCTCTCCGCGCTCTCGGGCGACTACGACGTGTACTACATCCTCGCGACGGACCCGGACGCGTACCCGCCCGACCCGACCGACTTCCTCAACAACTCGACGCTCATGGCGCAGATCGGCGCGGAGGCGACGTGGCAGGAGACGAATGACAATGTGTACACTAACTTTGCGGACACGGGCGACTGGATGCGCAACTCGCGCCCCGACCTCGAGTATGTCATCGACGCCGGCGTGCGCACCATCGTCTTCGACGGCGACGCGGTACGTGCCTGCCTCTCCACGCGAGCGAGGTTCAGCTGAGCTGACGGCGTCTCGTGCGCAGGACTACATCCTGAACTTCAAGGGCGTGGAGGCGATGGTCGCCGCGCTGCAGACCAACTTCAGCGCCGAGTTCGACCAGCTCGAGTTCACGAACTGGACCGTGGCCGGCGAGCAGGCGGGGCTATACAAGAACGCCGGCACGTTCTCGTACGTGCGCATCTACGGCGCGGGCCACGAGGTCGCCGCGTACGAGTGGGGCAACCTCGCGCGCGGACAGGTCGCACTGGAGATGTTCAGCCAGATCATGAGCAACTCGTCCGTCTCGTCGACATGAGCGGACGCCAGGGGCTTGCGACTGGCGAAGTGATGGGACGCTGTAGGATGTTTCTGCTTGTGGTTGTAGAGCGAATGGACTCTGTATGGCCTCTCGTTTGCGTGCGCGACAATTGGCATCGAGTCTGCGTGGTCTTTGTCGCAGGTCGTGTCTAACGGTATCATGCGCGGCGACTCACTTCAAGTTGAAGCGCTCGTCGTGCATGCCCCTGAAGTGTAGGCCAGCAGCATTGCCACTCACTGACACGTTCTGAGCGCCATTCTTTGTCGGCATTCATATCAAGGTAGTGGTGATCATTATTAGTCGGGGAGTACTCGACATACTTATGCTAACTTACATACCTGGTGGTAATTGAATAAATATTGAGGTCATGATCTGGGTCACGATCTTCGGCGCTTCGGTATCAACGATCATACACGCACGAAATGGAGCTCCTCATGTTCAACGTTCGACACCGAGTACTCGATACCATATATGCCGTCTACCAGGTTGCACCTAAAGGAGACTTCGGTAGAAAGGCGCGAACGTGAGATACGTCGGGCGAGGAAAGCTGCAAAGAAGAGACGCCGACAGACGTATGAAGCATCTTCGAGCGACGAGGCGGGGCCCAGCAGCAAGCGACACCATACCACCTCGAGCAGAGCCAATGATGATTCCTACGTATTCTTCGACGACGACGATGAGCATGGCCCGCCGCCTCCACCCTCACCGACCTCACATCGTGCGCACAAGCCAGATTATGACCACATACAGGCGGAGCTTGAGGAGGAGAGTTTCCGCGAGAAGATGTTCGGCGCACTGGAGGACGACGAACGGCTCGACGCGCTCGAGTCGCGGCTAAACGACTACGCGCACATCCCTCGTCGGTGGCGGGGCGGTGGTATGGATAGGATGGACGACGAGCTGGGTATGAACCCGAACGTCATGGAGGATGAGGACTATACAGAGTGGGTCCGGGAGGGGATGTGGAGGTGCGTATATGCGCGAAGGCTCTTCGATTCGCGCGGTGCTCACTGTCCCCTTGTAGACGAAAGCATGCAGCGGAATACGAAGAACAGGAGAGAAAGAAGGCTGAGCGTGCTGCGCGGAAGGAGCGTGAGCGGACTATCCGCGACGAAACCAAGCGCATGGAACGGGAAGAAGAGGAAGATAGGCGGCGGAGGCGGCGGAGCAGGGAGCGCAGGCGGGCAATGGAAGCTCGCGAGTTGTACGATGCCCGTTGGAAAGAGCTGCTCGGACCGTCTTCGCGCCTCGGTAGCCCATTGCGCTTTGCGGACATCCCCTGGCCCGTCCTGCCCCCGGACTTATCAAACCGACGGACGAGAAGCTTGAGGCTGGATGACCTGACGGTTGAGGCTATGTCTGGCTTCCTGTTGACTCAGGACGACTCCGAGGCGGGGAGGAAGGAGCGGAAGGACAAGCTGCGGGAGACGATGCTGCGCTTCCATCCTGACAAGTTTGAAGGCCGGATATTGAAGCACGTCACAGAGGATGAGCGAGAGATCGTCATGGAGGCAGTGGGGATCGTCGTGCGGTCTGTAGGCGGTCTCATGGGTGAAGGAAAGCCATAGCAATGGTACGTGCTCCAAGATCCGTCTTCATTTCAGTCAACCTGGTCGTGTACGAGTAGAGCGCCAATATATGGATTCGGCAAGCGTAAACCCTCGTAACTGTTTAAGTGCAGAACTGATGACTCATGCCCGCCCAGATCCCTCCTAATGCACAAGTGATCGTCCATAATGTGCGCGTACGTTGCGAATCCAGATGCGCAGAAGGCGCCGTGGACCATACCAACTGGGATGAAAACAGTTGCATACGAACTCAGGCAGTCTTTCAACTTTCTAGACATAGCTGACTTACTGCGCTATGCAAATATTCCCGGATTTGACGTGTTCCTGCCGATTGGCAGACTACGACGGACTGCAATGCGTATGCTCCTGTTAATACAAGACGTCTCGAAGGTGCAGCGGAGGGTGCAGTATGACGGGCTTCGGAGATGAGGCGCCGCTCTCGTCCGACAAGTCTGAGGGCCTGATGTTGAAACAAGTTGCGGAAGGATGAAGGCAGCGAAGATTGTCGATCGGTCTGCCAGCAACCTCATGGACGGGGGATGCCTATCAGCATGGTGCGTGGTAGACTCGTATTTCCGTTCGGGCAAGTTAACACCCCGCATTGGTGCCGTGAGCTTTTACTGTGCCCCCTTCCTGCCTTCTGGGACTCACCGTTGTGCTACTGTCATGCACATTCAGCTCGCATGCAGCATGGATTTATCGGCGGCCACTGCCGTTTATCTCCAGTCCACCTCATGGCCGTCCTATGAATTCTTCTCTTTTGGCATTTTCGCGTCTCGACCACAGGGGGATGTGGACATAATCGCTGCTTTTTCCGACTGCAGTATTCCCTGCATAGACGAATGGAATACAGATTACGTATCCTACGTCAGTCTCCAGTAAGTTATGTTGTTGCCGCACCGGTAACTATGCATGTGAATTGTGGCCCGGGCACGGCAGGGGGGGCTTAGTAGCTAACGTGGAGGGCCTATCGATAGTTTGTCCTCGCTGCGCCGGTGGTCACGATTCAAATATCTTTGGAACGCTGACTGTCCAATGGCCGCTTGCCAAAGTCATCATTCGTGCACATGTGGGGGTCTCGAAGCGCAAGGAAATTGTGCAGGACCCACGGCAGCCGTCGATGACCTCAGGACGAATACTACTTCCCGTCGACGTTGCGAATGACACGCACACGATTGTTTCATACTGATACTGGAGTGATGACCCACTGGGGCCAGCAGGTTCACTACCATATCACTTCGGCGCGTGGTCAGTAGCGTGATCCATGTCTGCAATTCACTGGCTAATCCAATGAATTAGTTCATCGGAGTGCTGTATTCAAGGCGGCCTTGGATCTTAGGTTTATAAACACCGGTTCTGCCCCAACAGAACCATAACGGACGTGTCGCTCTGCTAGGGCACGACGTCACCAAAGAGTCTCGAATTGCATATGATCAAGAACGTGGACCATGCTGTTGCTGTCAGAACCTTGTCGGGTGGAGTAGCATATATACCGGAACGATACTGCATGCTCATGTAACACCATGACGAGCATTTCGGACGTGTTGTCTGTATTCGTGGATCGGCTTTTGCCATCACCGAAGGAGTTGACCGCCATGTGGCGAGCGGCTGTAATATTGACTGGCACTACTATTGCGTTAGGTGCACTTACTGTCGCACTCCGCCATCCTTTCTTCCGACAGAAGACCCACAAGTTCGCGGACGTCAGCAAGATAGCGCGAAACCTGACGCGGACAACTGGAGCACGAGGGGGCAACCAACAGAACTATGATGTCATTATTGTCGGTGGTGGTGAGTTCCTTTGATGTTTAATACGTAGGCAAGCCTTACATGTCTGCATGCTCTCGCAAGGTACAGCTGGCTGTGTGCTCGCTTCTCGTTTATCGGAGAATCCGAGTGTACATGTTCTACTGCTCGAGAACGGTAGCAGGTCAGTACACTTCACTTGGCATAGCCACGCACCGGCAGCTTACAATACACGCCCTGGCCATGGTTTAGTGCTTTGGATAGCGCATTGTCGCAAATACCGGCCATGTTTCCTCGGAACTTCCATTCAGAATATGATTATGAATTCCACACGGTACCTCAGGAGCATGTTGGGATGAAGAGGAAGTTTTGGCCAAGAGGTATTTGGGTATACTTATTGTCCGACTTCATGACTTCGACTTGACTCAGGGAAGGCGCTTGGGGGATGTAAGTTTGTTCTCTTTTTGCCTAACCCATGTAGAAATTGAACCGCGATTATGGGCATAGGTTCGTCTATCAACGCTATGATGTTAGTGTGGATTTATGTCCTGGCCTTCTTTGCATGATGGCCATGATAGGTTTCATCATGGTGCTCCTTCGGATTTTGACAAATGGGCAGAGCTTCAGAAAGGGCGAGAGGGTGCCTCAAGCTGGAAGTATGAAAATTTCAGCAGGTGCGCAGGACTTTCGGGCCATCTTCTATCTGACCTATCATCAAGGTATCTGCGCAAATTTGAGAAGTACGAGCCAAGTAGAGAGCATCCATCTGTCACCACTTCCCTACGCGGATCTAACGGACCCATGCTCAGTGAGCACGTATTCTGTTGTTTTGCAATGCAATTGTCATATGCGTATGCCGGCATAGCTGGTCATTTCGGACACCGCTCCGAAGGGGCCGTCCGCTTCCAAGAGGCGTGCGTTCAGGCGGGCTTGTCATTCAATCCAGATTTCAACACTGCAAAGGGAACTCTGGGTGTGAATTCGGTACGTCATTGCGTTCTCAATGCTTAGGGCACGTTCTCACCGACCTCAGCCAAGTGCGTTTTTTTTCTATGGCCTGGCGTACTAATGACACTGGGACGTTGCACTCCTGTCCAGTGACCTTCATCGATCGTCGAGGACGACGTGTTTCGACAGAGTCTGCTTATCTACCCGCGGAAGTTCTCGCGCGGGAGAACCTTACCATTGCGATTGGTGTACGTGCCACGCGCATAATCTTTGAGCAAGTAAAGGGCAAGACCCCACGCGCGGTAGGTGTACACTTCAGAGATGAGCACGGAGACACGTTCGAGGTCACAGCAAGACGTGAGATTGTGCTTTCGTATGTTGCATGTTTAGGCTGTTCCTGTGCGCCGCATGCTCAGTGATTATGGGTGTAGGGCGGGAGCCGTGCATACACCTCAAGTACGACGCTCTCGTCGCGCTGATCTGTATGCTTCTCATTTGGGTTTCTCTACAGATTCTCATGCTGTCTGGCATCGGTCCGGCTACTCATATTTCCTCTCATTTAATACCTGTTGTCGTGGACTTGCCTGGCGTTGGCTCCCATCTGATGGACCATCCCACGATTGGCTATCATTTCCGGGATAGAACGAAGTCTTTGCTCGCTGGCATGTCGCACGACCCTTCTGCCCATGGTCGCTTCAGCCTGTCAGCGAGGCTTTGGCAGCTGGGGCTGGCCACGCAGTACCGCATGACGGGTAGAGGGCCTTTGACAACCGTGGTATGTTATCCTTACTTCTTCGGAAAGAAGTCGTCGTCCCTGATCATGCATGGAGATACTGGAAGGAATTGCATTCGCGCGTTCATCTAACACTTCTCTCTTTGCGCAAGCCGGTATCACTCTACCCGTACCGGATCATCTCGAGGATTCCACTACGGGACTAGATGCGCCCGACATTGAAATGGCATTTTCGCCTTTCACCTGGCTCGAACACACAGCTGGCATATTTCCCGAGGGCCATCACTTCGCGCTCCATACAGTTCTATTGAGGTATGCTGGCTAATGACCTCGTTTCTTATCACTGTTTGTGAATGCCACTAAAATCGCATTTAGGCCAACTAGTACAGGTACAATCAGACTGAGTTCAGCGAATCCGTCGGACCCGCCGTTTATAGACCCTCAGTAAAACCCGCGTCATATGTAAGATGTTGCGTTGCACTTACATATTTCTAATCGCAGATACCTCTCTACTGGGCACGATGTAGATGTTCTCGTCCGCGGCGCCCGCCTCCTCGGTGCCATCCTCCGCCAATCGCCCCTTGTTGACATGATCGACCCCTCCGGTTCCACTGACACCACCGGTTTACTGAACCACGATCTCGCCTCGAAGAGCGATGCTGAGATTGAAGCACTCATCCGCGACCGCATTGAGACAATATACCATCCCTCGTGCACCGCACGCATGGCCCCGCTGGAGGACGGCGGGGTCGTCGATCCGTTTTTGCGAGTGTACGGTGTAGAAGGCTTACGCGTGTGTGACGCGAGCGTGTTTCCGACTATCACAAGTGGGCACACAGTCAGTATTCTGCTGTCAATTGACCGTACATTGCCGTGACTATGTATGACTGACGCGGAGTTGTAGGCGTCTCCGACAATAGCGGTGGCAGAGAAGGCCGCTGAGATGCTCCTGGAGGCCGCGATTCTTGAGAATCGCTCAGCTCGCCAGTCGGTAAGACCGTGAGATGATCACTGAAAGTTGAAGTGTATTCGAGACGTGTTAGCCGTTGTCAGTATGTAGTGTTTGTGCCATTAGAATACACACGTCCGTGAAGTATATGCTGACTGCCCAGACTGCGAAATAGGTAACTATGCGTGCGCTCTAGCGTCTAGACGAGCTGATCTTCGCGAGTATACTTCCGCCTGCGCTCGTCGGGACCTGTCAGGTGTCAACAGCGTAGGTGGAAGTGAACGGTGAAGATCGGCGGCGGTGGGTGCACGTTACGCGCAGAAATCAAGATGGTGAATGCGGGGGTGGGGAGAGAGCACCGGACTGCGTACCAATTGGTAGGACAGTCCGAGGAATTGCATCAATGAATTGAGATTTCGGTCTCGGGAGTCCGATGGCTTGTCGAGGCCGTATTCACGCATGAGGGCTTTGACAGCCTCCCCTACATGCAAGTCAATATGTCGGGTCGGACATAAGACACAGATTGTCATACCATCCATGCCCAGCAAGGCGTGAATATTCTCAGGGAAGTGCAAGCTGACGGTCCCGTCACGTTTACGGATCGTGTAGAGCCGCCTCTGAAGGTCTGCCGTCCGTATTTGCGCATTGGCGCGCCGACTCTCCCTGTTATCAGACTCAGAGGGGAAATAAAGAAAAGACAGCGAAATACTGACGAGTTGTGAAGTGCTCTCTCCACCTCAGAAAGCTCTTGTTCATGGCGCCGCAGCTCAGTAAGCAGCTCTGGCCTGAGGTGCTCGGCCTGGAGCACGGCCTCGACTTGTTCCTGAACAAGCGTATCGATGAGGTCGGACACATCTCTCTCAACTGCACAACATATGTTCGAAGCTGATGCTGAAGGCAACGACGGAACACGCACCGACAGCCTTCAAATGTTCGATGACGTCCTTCTTCAGGACCTCCTCCTGAAGTGCTGCATCGACCGCTCAAAATGATATAGCAATTTACACCAACCACAAATACTGACCTTTGATCCCCTGCATGTCTCTGTCCAGCTTCTCGTCTTGTATGTCCATCATCTTGTTTAGTCTATGGGCTGATCATGAGTAGTCTGCAAATCCAGCCATCTCCGCGCACCTGTTGATTATTTCTACCGTTTTCAATTCTTCGCCCAATTGAGCTAACTTTGCGAGTTGTTCCGCAAGGCTAGCAAATGATTCCTGATCGCAGGATGAACGACAGACATGCATGGCCGTCGACCATTCAGCGAGCAAGAAACATCAGAATTAGAAAAGGTACCGACACCTAGATGATCGAGGGACTCCTTCGTATCCCTCACGATCTCGACAGCCGCAAGTGTAGTCATGTCGCTTATGGTGCTGCAGGTGCTGTTCCTGTCAGAGGAGTCGATGGTTGGTGCATTTTGCCCGGTCTCTTTCTGGGATGCTTGCGCTTTATCGGGCTTCGATATGCTGGATGAATTGCTGGTACCGGGGGGGCCACCGGACTCATATCGCATGAAGCTCGTCTTCATTCCGCCGGTGACTATGTTCGAGAGAGTTCTGGGCAGTGGCCACGCTTGCGGGGACATGAAAGTCACTCCGACAGAGGTGCCTGTCCCAGCAATGTTGGAGGCCTTTATGTGGAGTCAAGACCTAGGCCCGTCGCTGCAACTCATCCTGCTCGCACGCTCTGCAGCCATGCGCAGGCCGCATGGCCCGCGGCGCCTTCCCAACTGGTACTCACAAGTACACAAATTTACCGCTGAGTCCGCAGTGCTGTTGTCACCTGATGACCTTTCGGAGTGTCCTGATTGCTCGCAAGACTGAGAAATGAACGGATTTGGCGGTCTAGTCTATCTCTAGATACAATATTACTGATATAAGCGATACATTACATTACCGTTTTCACAAACGGTCCAAGAGAGGGTTGATAGTTGTTACGTACGACAAAGAGACCCCGATGCTTCACAGTTGAGCTTGGGGCTGGGGCCGCTGCTCTTGTACGTGGTGCGACCCCTCCCCCGCGGGCAGCTCCGCCGGGGAACCACCGGCCGCGGCACTGAGCTGGGCCGCCACGAGGGAACGGAACCGAGACCCTTCTTTGTTAACCTGCAGGACATGATCAGAAGGGCCCTCAGAAGACGTGGAAGCGAAACTCTACCAATTGCCTGTATGTGCCTGCTTCTACAACGTGGCCGTCTGTGCGAGCGTGAACTCTATGAGGTGCTAAGGAAGGCGATTCTGTGACGGACCTTCAAGAACCACAATCTTTTCAGCACGGGCGATGGTCGAGAGGCGATGGGCAACGATAAGGCAGGTCGTCTGCCTCGACCGCAGGATCTTGTCGATCGCGTCATTCACCTGGATGTCGCGTGTCAGTCGGCGTAACCTCGAGAGGATCTCGACATACCCTATGTTCGGAGGTTGCATCTAGGGAGCTCGTAGCTTCATCCAGAGCGAGGATCGCTGGTTTCTTTAGCAGGGCCCGAGCAATAGCGAGTCTCTGCCTCTGCCCACCGCTCAAGCTGAGACGCCCGACTGTGCGTCTGCATCAGCACGCGTGTTCTCGATAGCAGACGGTTTACGTACTCTCCGTGTCGAAGCCCTTGGGCATGCCCCAGACGAATTCACAATTCGCCTCCCGCGCGGCAGCCTCGATCTGCTCGCGCGTTGCATTCTCATTGCCGTATGCGATATTGGACGCGATTGTCCCTGTGAACATCACGGGGTCCTAACAAGGCATTTGAGATACGCTCTTTGTGAATGCATGGACCAAGACGGACCTGTGGTACGACGCCGATGACGCTTCTCCACGATGAAGAGTTGAACTCGCGGATATCTGCGAGTCGTGTCGTGAGAATACAAAATACACCGTTTGATTTCCATACCTTGACCGTCAAAGGTGACCTTGCCCTTCACAGGGTCGTAGTACCTCAATAGTAACGCGTTAATTGACGATTTCCCGCTGCCGCTTCGTCCCCTACACCGCAACACAGATCAGCCAGCTCTTACACGAGCCCGCCTTGGTGCGGGATCGGTCACTCACACGAGTGCCACGCTCTCGCCAACCTTCACCTCGAGGTCGAGGTTCTTCAGTATCTCCACGCCGGGGCGACTCGGGTACTGGAAGTAGACGCCCTCGAAGCGCACGGGCCCGCGGCGCGCGGGGTCGACGGCCAGTCCTGTGTACGGTGGGATGGTGGGGTGGCGGTCGAGCAGCTCGAAGATGCGCTCTCCAGCGCCGACGCCGCGCATGATGGATGTCTGTCCAGGCGCGTCAGGATACAATGTACATGGATGAGAGATAGAAGCATACGAAAAAAGATCTAGCGGAGGTGTTAGGATCGTAAAGGTAGGCGAAGAGAGAGGAACTTACGTAAGCATTTGTAAACCGCTCCCGACGTAAACAGTGTAGAGCAGCAGGCTTGTCAAGTCACCGACCGAGATCTGACCCTGCGAGACCATCGTTCCGCCTGTATGCGCGTCGGTCCTTGATGAGCGTCCTCTGACAGACCGAGCCAGCACAGTAACACTGACCATAGCCTAGCAGGCCCAACAATGTCACATTCCCGCTCCAACCCGTGCTCCCGAAGAAGATCCCCGAAGCGACAGCCTCTTTGCGCGCGAGAGCCAGGACGTCCCCAACCTTTTCGTGGAACTTTCGCCCTTCGTACGGGACAGCATTGAACGCTTGCACAGTCCGGAGGGCTGAAAGCGATTCTTGTGCGACCTAAGTGGTCAAGGACAGATCCATCAGAACGCTGACAATCGCAGTCAGGTCGGTTAAAGGACCTTTGTCATCTCGCCGAGGGCTTCTTGCGTTCGCGTAGAGAGCCGTTTTAGGTATCTACCATAGAAGACCTGCATGACCCTAACACCTCAGAAAGCGGTCGTTTCAAGGCAATGGAAATTACGTACGACACCCAGTGACACGGGCGGAACGATCGCAAGCATGAGGAACGTCAGCTTCGGTGAGATGTAGAACATCGCGCCCACTATCCTACGCTCAGCTTTATGCACCGTCTAGGATCAAAGGGAACCTACAGCCAGCCGAAGACATGATCACGGATCGCAGCCCGTCCGACAAATTCTGCGTGAGACTGGTGAATCAGTTGAGCTACTTCCTCAGGGACAGATATACAATGGAGGCCGAAAGAGACGAAAGAGAGGGGCTGTATGTGCAGTTCCGAAATGACATAAGGAGATATTGGACATACCTGTCACCAACAATATTCGAGTCCACGCTGAGTCGACTTAGGACATCTCCTTCACCACGTTCCACGTATTCTATTTCCTGTTGAAGTGCAGCGCTGTACATACGTTCTCGAAGTCGCGCGACAATACGCTGTCCTAAACGGAATACTCAGTACTTCATCAAGCTAATACTGCTGAGTAATACCGACCTGATATTCGCATGAGCATGGCACGCCCGGCATTTGCCACAGCGCCAACGGTGAACATCACGAAGAGCAGTGCCGAAGCTTGACCCAAGCTCAGTCCTAGAGGTATTTGCTGCGCATACAGAACCATGTCCGTTACAGTCCAGTCCATGTTGGGGGACGCCAAAGAGACCCGAGATCCCCGTCGTCGAGAAAGAGCCAGCGAGTAGACCACCCACTTATATGGGCTCTCATACGTGACGGGGGCCTCGAGTATCTACGGCAGATGTATGACGCACCGGGTTCGGGGATGTAAAGAAGTCAATGAGGCGTCCGACCATGAACGGTATGCTCATTGACACCGAGCTCGAGATTACCAGCAGACCCATGGAGATGGCAAGCGGTTTCCGCTCAGGCTTTGCAAGCGCAATAATCTTGCGAAACGACGATGCGGTCTTGCCTGTCTCCGAAAGCGATGAGGGGAGGACGCGCGAGAGGACCGAAGGTTTCGGCGCAGGCGGCTCTGCGGGTAATGGTAGTGGTGTCTCTGGTTTCTTCGACGGTGTTTCAGACTGCGATTGCGTTGAAGGAGAGTTTGTCGGGGTCGAGGGTCGGGATGCGTGCGTGGCGAGCAGCCTCTGAGCGAAGGAGATCCGGCACGGTAGCCGCGGGTGTGGTCTTGCTGGTGACCTCGCCGCTGTCGACCGCAGTGCCCACACCACGGAGCGCGTCCTCAAGGGCGCGCAAATACCGAGCATGGCGGCGACGGGTGCAGGGGGGGAGGCCGAGGGGAATACTTATGCGTTGCGTACAGAAACAGTAGAATGGAACGAGGGGAGCTACCCTGTATGAACGGGAAGTCACGTGTAGTAGACATACGTCAATTCCCGGCAGGTTCCCGGATTATTCGGGCTGGTCGACCGTCCGACGCTCATCTCAGAACTTCAGCTCATTCCCGCCGCATCTCCCCATCTCGCCTCCTAAGCTCTGGAGGAGAGTAAGATTCGCAAAGTTTATGGTCAGCTGGAAAGCGAGAGGCAAACACGCGATCTGACAACGAGCGAGGTGACGGCACTCGGGAGACCCGTGCAAGCGCGATTCGTGGGCAAGCATGCCGTTTAACATTCCGGGAGCGCTCGTACCTTTCCATCTCCTCATCAATCCGAGGCTGATTATGCCACAAATGATTGTAAAAGGTCTGCGCATTTTAACTCTGACGAAACTTGACTCAGTGAGAGCGCGTTTGTAGCAAGACATTCGCCAGCTCGACTTTCCTGAGCTACGTCGCGCTGGATATCGGGGGGCGGTATTCGATAAGGATAATTGTTTAGTGAGTTTTACATCCCTGTGAAGTCTGTCTTCATATTGAACAACGACTCAGACCCGTCCTCATCGAGACACGCTCGTGCCAGATCTAGAAGTATGTCACAAATTCACGCGAAAGCCTACTACGTACCTATCTACTCCTTGCTCTCTCTAGGATGCCTGGGACGAATGCCGAAGAATTTTCGGGCCTCAAAACGTGCTCGTAGTCAGCAATTCTGCTGGTTCACAGCTGGACGCGGGCGAGATACAGGTGCGATACCCGAATTCATCCCTTCCAATCGCGAGACTTAATATGCGAACGTAGGCCGAGTCTGTCTCGCATCACCTTTCCGCTCCAGTCCTCCGCCATCCATCGTTTAAGCCATCTTACTCGTGCATATCCTCGATTCGCGCGTACTTCGCCTCCCTTTCGCAGCCCGTTCACGACGAAGAGCTGATTGTCGTCGGGGACCGGATATTCACCGATACAGTCCTGGCGAACCGGATGGCTCACCACGAGCACGTATTTCGGCCCGCTCCCGCTCCCTCGGAAACGATCGAGCGTGATCAGATGTCCTCCATCGACGGCCTCAGCAAGGGGCTCGACGCTTTCACTCACTCAAGCGCGACGACGCCACTGTCCTCGGCGCGCGTGCGCGTCGGTCCTATAGCAATATTGACCACCGCAGTATGGGAGCGCGACAGCCCGGTGTTGCGTAGGCTGGAAATGCAGCTCATGAAAGGTGTCGAGCGTTGGGTGGTTGGCGAGGGCCAAGGACCCGCGCAAGACTGGACGGATGTCAGGTATGGGAGCTTCTTCAGGGAGCTGGCAATGCCGGAGGTACTGAGAAGAGAGAAGCCGGGGTTGGTGAAAAGGCTGCGGAGACGATGGCAGGGAGACTAATGGTGTACACCGCCTAATCACAGGCAATGCTTGGTCATAGGCAGTGCTCCGAATATACTATCAGGCGTAAGCTGGACCTATGCGCAGAGCTGCTACTGCGTGGCAGAGCCTCCGGCGGCTTCTGCGCCAACGGCGAACGCCTATAGGCTATCTCAGAGCTCTTCAGAATGACCTTTTAGACGGTCACTATAACTTAGCAGTGCGCTCTCTCGATACGAAGTCACTGTAACGGTACGTCTCGTCGATGCCCGTACCAATCGATGACAATATTGACACCATCTTAGGCATGCCTTCCCAAGCCATGGCAGACGGGTCAAAATTAATTGCCTATAGCTCATGTCATATTCCAAAGGAAGGTGAAAGGAATGTCGACGCCATTAAGTAGGACATGCATGACTTAGATTCATATGCCCCCTCCTCTTGTCTCAGTCACTGAGTACGTCTCATTGCTGTTTTGCATGACATTGTTGATCACAACATCAACCTCAGGTTTGATTTCGACCTTCTACCCTGGACCGTGACACTGTATGATACGTGCAGGACGGCTTACCCAACGTCCTTTCGAAGGTGAGGGAGTTGTCGACAACGTTAACCCGGACACATAACACTCGAATCAACACATTCCCTCGCTCTCGTCTTGGTCGAGCACTTGGTTGCTGGAGTTGCCATTGACAAACGATCAGTATTGAGATCTCTGGTTTGCTTTTCTTACATGCCAATATTCTGTTATGGCATTCGAGTCCGCGCTCCGAGTCAGAACGGACGCCTAAAGGCTGTGAGCTAACTACGTGTTCTTTCGCCACCGTGCTTTCTGGGCCATCGTAGTACTAGCGTGCTACTTCCCCCGCCTCTCCTCCACTCTCGTCTTGGTCTCATATCCATTGGGTACGTGTCTACTGTCTGTGTTCTCGGCTGACGGCGCTGACTTCAGTTCAGACATTTTACTGTCATGAACATCCAAAGCACCCATGACTTATCCCGAAGTTCTGAGCAAGGCGAGCAAGATGTCGGCAGCACCTTCTTTGACGCACCCAACTCGAATTAATACGATTTGGGTCTAGGTTCGGTCCGCATATATCGTACCTTATCCCCCTTCCCCAAGCCATCGCTGCCGAAGCACATCCCATCGGAAGTGTTCCTACATGCCCTGGAGTATCTGGTTCGGGAGTCAGATCTGTCGACAGCCACACTCGTCTGTCGCGACTGGTACCAGTGGTTGAGTTTTCACCCCCCTACATCCGTGATCGAGAGAGCATCAATATCCTCCTCCGGCTGTACCTGCAAAGCGATCGCATCAGGCGAAGGCTGAACCGAACGAGGATACACAAGATCAAAAGCAGTTCCAGGAGATTTTGTCGGGAAAGTCTGCTCAAGCATGCCCTTCCAAGCTCTGGCGACGTGCATACCAGACGTGCACATGCGTATCTTCATGATGCAACTGGGCGAGGGTCGTAACACATGGTCTGACCTCAGGCTTGAACCAGAATGCTAGGACGCTTGATACGTCCGCGCTGCGCGACATTAGATTCCACACACAAATACCAGACAGGATGATATAAACGTTCTGTGACACAGAGGGGCTCGCTACGAAGCAGAACAGGTGGGAAGAGACGCCAATCTGTGTCACAGGCTCAAGTCACCTCTATACGTAGAAATCAGTAGCTAATACAGTAAGGTCACAGTATGATACATCTATGCATCCTCTGGGTATCTATGCCGCCAGTCTTCCAACCACTGCTCCAAAACCTTGCCTCCAAGCCATCGTACACCAGTATAGTCGATCTTATCAAGCAGCATAAGAGACTCCAGCGTGTGTGCACGAGACAACGCAACGAATGTCAGGCCCAGACAAAATCCTCTGCTTCCAAGTCCTATGCATGCTCTGTCGAGTGTCAAACCTTGAGATTTAGGCACTGTGACTGCCCATGCAGGACGGAGGCCGCGAGTGCTGAGGACGGGGGGCATTTGAGATCATCACACAAGAGGTGAGCGAAATAGAACGTTGGGGCCACACATCTATCTGCCTTGGAGAGAAAGCGGTTGCGACGCGTCGGTGGCCGGGCTATTGGGCGCCTATGACCACCTCTGCGCGAAGGTACTGCAGAGGCTCATACACACTACTCTGCGAAGTACTCATCCGGTAGAGTTGATATTCTAGTGAAATCGCACTCATAGATTATTGTCCCGATTTTGATGTGAATTCACATGCATTTCTGCACGGCGTCGAGCGTGATTAGGGCACTTCAACGAAAAATATTGTTGCGAACGGAATGTTTGTACATATTTGTTGCCTGGGTTCACCCCCTAGCTGAGATATGCTCGCTTCGCTCGCAATCACTAGGCAACAACACAAAGAGCATCAGGACACATAATAGAACGACAGCGGTGTGTCTTACTATGTGTTTCATGTGGTAACTAGTGTTCTGATCAATAGCGCATTCGGTCCCTATTGTCACGATGGCAGACATCGTGCTTCCGTACAACAGACAACCCACAGTCGGATTCGATGTCTTACGACGATAACAGCTCACCGGTTACACATTTGACAGAACTAGTGTCACGTGTAAAGTTACACCAGTCAGATCTACTTAGATCTAAGATCTTGGAGACTACCCCTGCATGGATCCTCCGAGTCACAGGCAGCCTTCTCTCGGGCCACAATCGACTTGTCGACACGCAGTCATCACACTTTCTGGGGAATGGCGACAGAGATGAAGTCAATTGCTATTCCAGGCATTCCACTGCCAGGCCTGGGTATGAGCGTCTGACTTGCCAAGGTTCTGAGGCCGCCCGAGCGGCAGGTGGTATCCCGATGGCTGTATTCCCACCAGACGCATCAAACTGGATGCGATCCTTACGTTCCATCTCCCGGTGAGCATCCACGTTCTTTATATGACAACAGGTATGATAAACATGTCGCCCCCGTCACTTTGTTGCTCTACCTCTCCAGCACAGTGTGTGAATGCCGCTCTTTCATTCCAAGGTCGAGCTGCACGTCCTACCGCCAGATGATGTTACGCTGGCACAGTTCATACTTGACCACTCGGAAGTGGCCCATCCACATCGGGCGGAGAGGCCAAGGGACGCCCCGTGGTTGATTGACGAGGAAACAAGAAGGGGGTTGTTCGAGGCTGAAGTGAGTATTCGCCAGTACAGTACGTATGCATATAACTTTGCAGACCTCAGAATGCTTCCTCCCTAGGTCATCATGCGGACAGACACATTAGCCAGAGCCTTACACGCTCATTGGGGTATAGGTGCACAACGCTCATGAGTTTCATGTACTGCGCTGAAGTTAACACCAATCTTTAGGAAACAACGACGTCGGTATGTCTTGTCTTCAATGGCGATTCGCGCGTCCGTCACCATTTACTCACGCGACCTATAGTTGCCCTGTACGCGCCGAACCATGTCATCTATCCCATAGCCATCTGGGCTGCTCACCGCTTGGGAGCCATTGTAGCGTAAGTATAATCTCTCTGCAATTTCGTAGACGTATTCCCTCTCCTGCCAGTGAGGTCGTATCAGTACCGGATCTGACTGATCAATTGGGTCTTCTGAAACAGGATGACGAATCCTAGTATGACCGCACCCGAGCTAGCATACCAGCTCAAGATCGCCCGGCCTCGGCTCCTGATGGCGCATATAGACAATCTCCCCAACGCGCTCGAGGGAGCACGCATGATTGGGCTTTCGCGCAGCCGCATAATCGTGTTCGACGCACACAAATCCTCTGGTCGACTCTCAGACGAAGTGAGGTCTATAGAAGAAGTTGTCGAGAGCGGATTAACCAGGAAGAAATACCCGGAGTGCCGGCTAAAGAAGGGCGAGGCGAAAACGAAGATTGCGGTATTGTGTTACTCCAGCGGGACCACGGGAAAGCCGAAGGCTGTTGCGGTGTCGCATTATAACCTCATCTGCAATATCGTGCAAATTGCGACAACGTTGCGGGTGAATGAGAACTATGCACCCGTAGAGGAGATTAGATTCAGGCCCGGGGACCGGTGTGCTGCAGGTGAGTGTGGACTCTCGATAGGCCGTCCGCTAGGAAACTGATATCGGCGTTCAAAGTACTCCCTCTCTATCGTGAGTAGCTCCACCTAGGCAGCACGGATCTGAGCCCAAGTGCCGCGGTTCGCAGACATATATGGTCTAGTTGCAAACGTATGTACGGCCGCACCGAGCAGGGCTTGCTATTGCTCACATACTATCTGTCCCACAGTTGCATTTCACCTTGTTCGCTGGGGTCCGTTGTTCTTCTCATACGTGCTCTGTGCTGCTGAGCGCTCGATCTCGCACAGATGACAGTTGTGATCATTCAGAAGTACAATCACGAGAACCTACTTCGAAGTATTGAACGTCTTCGCATCACCCATCTCTTGTTGGTTTGCTTCTCGATTCCTTTCCCATACTGCGCCTCATATCTGTGTTCGTTACAGTCTAGTGCCTCCCCAGGTCGTCATTCTCTGTAAGGTGTGTCTATCCATATGTCGGATGTCGCGGCCTTCACGAACATCATGGTGCTTGGGAAATAGCACCCCTCTACGCGAAAATATGACCTTTCTCGCATCCGCTTCTGCATGATCGCGGCTGCCCCGCTCACGGCAGAGCTGACGTTGCAAGTTCTTGAGCTGATGCCACACATCCACCTGGGACAAGCATATGGTAATCTCCTACCATACCATGAGTTATTTTAATCCGATTCTGAGAAGTACGGCCGCAGGCCTGACCGAGACCACAGCCGGTGTCAGCATTGTGCGTGCTGTTTTGCACCGAGGTCTGGACTGAGTAGTGGGCCTTACTCGTTGTATATTTGAACAGTGGCCGCTGTCCCAGAAAGTGGGCACTCCGGGCAGCGGCGGGCAGCTCATTGCGGGTACAACCGTCAAGATCGTCAAACCTGATGGTTCCTTGGCGGGTGTCGATGAACCGGGCGAGCTCTGGGTCAAGGGCGGGCAGGTCGCGCTGGGGTATTACCGCAACCCCAAAGTGTGCGTGGTCGCATACTCTTCTGTAGATCGTGATAATAGGCTGACCATGTGTGATAGGACGAGGGAGACGTTCACTGAGGATGGGTGGCATCGCACGGGCGACGAGGTAATCATTAGGCGGAACGGTGACTTGTTCGTGACCGACAGGATCAAGGTATTTTACCACCATGTGACTCACGCATGCGCTCACATGTCCATAGGAGCTCATCAAAGTGCGCGGGCACCAAGTTGCCCCCGCAGAACTGGAGGGCCACCTTCTTGCGCATCCGGCCGTGGTAGACGCGGGCGTCATTGGGGTACCGGACGAATTTGAAGGCGAGGTACCTCTTGCGTTCGTCGTCCTCCACCACTCTGCCCGTGCGAATATTGCCGCGGACCCGGAGAAGATGAGGGCGATGCGCGAGAGCGTTTATCATGTGCGTCCAGCTCGCACCAAGCTGCACGCTAAAAATAAATGATAGAATGGTAGCATGTCGCGCAGGCGAGGTCGCGGGAGAAGTGGCTGACGGGCGGGGTGGAGTTCGTGGAGGCGATCCCGAAGAATGCTAGTGGGAAGATCCTGCGGAGGGTGTTGCGAGAGCGGGCAAAGACAATATCGAGGCGGGTGAAAGCTGTCGAGGGAGGAAAGGTGAAGCTGTAGCACACTGTAGGCGAGAGGATGGTGTACTTCGTTCTCCATCATATGCTATCACTCTAGCCTGGTGTTGCGATGGAGTACTTATCAGCGGGGTCGTTCGGAAAGGATGCCGATTTGCTGACACATGTGACATATTGCTTTGTCGGATGTATTCTTTTATACATCTCCCTGTGTACTTAGACTGAGGCCGGAATACAACGTTCAATATTCAATACAGGCTCGTCCCGATTCGCATGCCCTTCAGCCTTCAAGAGTGCATCCTTGCTAGATTTGTCAGGTCCAAGTCAATTTGTTCTTTCTATCAGTTGGGCTTAGGCTCTGCGATCGGGTATGAATTAAAGAACAAGGGGCCGGCACGGTTCGTGTAAGTATCTGTGTCGAGTTGTGACAAATCTACCGAGGCGTTGATATAGGCTATCGTCATATTGGCCTTGCTCACCGCAGCTTGGAAAGGCAGTACAGCTGGACTCTGCCAGAGAAATAAACGCCGGCCTTGCTCATGCCGCGGTGTGTGCTGAAAGTAGTTTAAGTTGCAAGGTAACTGCCAAGGTTGTGTGCGAGCGGGACGCAGAGCCGGGACTGTTTCCCTAATCCGAATCGGGGCAGGACGCACGTGGCCGCTCTCCTTGGCGCGATGCAATGTCATCGTGCGACATGCAAAGTGATGCAGTTTCTTGTCACTGCTTGTTGTCAGCAGCCGGCCAGCACACGCCACTCGCAAGCCGTATCTCCATGTTTTATGTTTCGGGGGCTTGTCCTACGCTGCGAGTTTCGGAGGCAGAGGCCTGCTCTCCTTTGACCACGACCGCTGAGCGACCATCATCCCCTGCGATACTTCTCTGTGACGGTCGCACAACCCGACTTCGCGGAACTTGATACAATAGAGACCATGCCCCCGAAGTTACCTGAATGCTGGGGTCACCGAGGGGTGCGTTTGGCCTCTCCGTCCGTAGCCGCGACTGTTCCTTACCTCTTACCTCTACCATCATCTAGGCTTCCGTAGCCTTCCCGGAGAACACGCTTGCGAGTTTTGAGCGCGCTATTCAAGATGGTGCGGAGGGTATTGAGACAGGTGAGTGCAGCCCCTACTTCTGCAAACGCAGGGGAGCTCATGTCCTGCCAGACGTGCATATCTCGCAGGACGACGTCGTGATCATGTTCCATGATCCCAGTGCGTGCTCAATCTACGCTCTGTTTTACGCGCTTATACTATGATAGCACTCCAACGGACCACCAATGGCATTGGTGAGCATCCCCTGTACTCGTGGCCTGGATATGTGCTTTCGATCCGCCCGTACGAATGCTCATAAATGCGCCCAGGACTGATTAAGGAGCATAAGTGGTATGGCCCCAACGGCATGCAGCAGCTCCGCACGAAGAAGGAACCAAGCCAACCCATCCCGACTTTTGACCAGACGATTGAGCTCTTCATGCAGGTCCGTCCATCTCTCTCGCCTCCGCTCCGCACCCTCACCCTCACGCAGCCCGAGTATCGCCATGCCAAACTACACATCGACATCAAGCCGTCGAACCCGGTCTCCAAGATCTTCCCGCTCATGGCTCGAACGATCCGCACGTACGACAACTGGGAGACCGCGCTCGCGCCGCGGATCTTGTTGGGCGTGTGGCACACGAACTATCTGCGCCCCGCGATGGACGTCCTTCCGCATTGTGGGCTCGCGCACATCGGGTTCAACGTGTCGCTCGCGCGGACATGGTTTTGGGACAGTTGCGATGTCATCAGTCTACATTTTCCTCAGTGGACGACGGCGGCGGGCCAAAGGTGAATATTTTTGAACCTGGACTTCATGTGGTGACAGTTTTACCTTGCTCTTGGCTTCACCGCGCGATGTCGCCACTCATTGGATCTTGTACTACGAGGAGCTGGGAATGGCGATTGATGAGTATTTCCCATGACAGGTTCCTCAAGGAGTGCAAGGCGGCAGGGAAGACGACGATGGTGTGGACGGTGAACGACCCGCTCGAGATGGCTGAGGTTAGTGCATCCACTGATTGCGTTGGTCCAACGGACACTTGCCACGATATCGAGAAGTCAGACTACTGGCAGCATATCGCTGTCTTACACGGGAAGATTGGTATCGCCATATTCACGTCGGCCTTGTCGCTGAAGTTCGATGGCTGGCGCTGCGCGGCGTCACCTATGAGACTCTAGAAGCCGTCTGAAAAGAGTGCAGTGCAGATTACACTTCGTACGAACCACACCGTATCGTCTCGCTGCATATACGTATCGTTCTAGTCCGACTGTGCCGTGCTTTCCGGAGTTTAGCGTTTGGTTGTGTCGGAGACCATGCGAGTCCGACGTATGCTTACACGCGTTGTCTCAGGCCATTCGATGGGGTATCGACGTGATCATGTCCGACGTCCCGCACGTCCTGCACGAGCTTCGTCGGGATCTCAAGGGTATGATCGCCTCATTGTGCCGCACCTCTGTGGACTGACGCCGACCTCCTCCACCAGCGGACTTCGACAAGACGCTCTCACGCTATCCGCGCACCTTCCTCTGGACGCGCTACCGCTACTACTGGCCGGTGACGCTCTTCTGGGCGACTTTCGTCCGGGTCGTGATTCAAGTTGTGTTTGGCCGCTTTGGGAAGGTCTCACGGAGCGGGTCCGAGGCCGCCCGGAGGGTGCTAGACGTTGTCGACGAAGTTGGTGCAAGTGAAGAACCTCCCATGGACAGGGTGATGAACGGATACAAGAACAATGGCCATGTGCACGTGAATGGTGGGACAAAGAGTGTTGCCGGATAGGTTGCCCTCAAGTCCGTCGCGGATGGTGACTATTGCAGTGGTGTCGTGAATGGCACTGCCATTGGTATGCATAGCTAGAGTTGTGGCCCTCAGCCGGTATCAGCCCTGAACATCACAGAGCATTACATAGATTGAACAGATGTGGGTGTGTTCTTGTTTGAAGGCCTTAATATGTCTGCATTGTGACTGGTGTTTCCTGAGTTCTGTGATCAACTTGGTTTGGTCAATTGTCAGTAGAATTTGTGTGTGCAAGATACTGCTATGTAACATTGAAAGGATGCTACATGGGCTTTGTAATTTACAACATCACTCTAGACATGTATCTGGACAAGGTGACTTCATCATAGTCCAAGCCCAGGTACATTGTAGTGGGTATTCCAACCTCTGGAATACACCAGCGTCGCCTGAGGAGATCGGAGAATATCTCCCACGGGATCTTCGTCGAGGGATGGTCCAAGCCCAAATCACCCACATCGGCAAGTAGAGTGCGTACGAGTACTACCAGTGCAGGGTCCGAATGAGTATATAGTGGTGTTGGAACAAGTCGTATGCCATGTTCTGTGTGCCAGTGGTCCCGAGAGATATGCTCTATCAGAGCAGTCGGGGTTGGTGGAGCTATGTCTACATGACACTTGTCCCCAAACATGTCCGTCCACGTGCAGTGCAACTTGTGATACTGGCAGAGATGATGGGTGACGTGACTTGAGTAAATGTCTGGGGTGTCAGGTTGAATCAAAGGTAAAGACCATTGGAGTTCATGTTGTTGGCATGTCAGTATGCTGGTATACTGGGGAAATGGAGTCCGAATCCCCTGAGGGTCACGTTGATTTTTCACCAAAAGACTGGCCTCTGGCTGCATGTGGAGGAGGGTAGGGTGACTCCCTGTTAGATGCTGGAAGTAGTCCACGGGATCCCTAGTGCGATACCCGCAGTTGTTGCTGAGATGACAAGTATGCCCATCCACCTTGTAGCGCCACAGGTCCCACAGATACGGCTTGTGCAGATGCTTTACATATACTGGGTATGTAGGCCAGAAGTCGCTGTAGTGAAGGTTTTGCTTCTCAATGACACTGACTTCAATATCAGACCTTGTTGTCTCTGGGACTGTGAGGAGGATTCTTCGCCACTTCGCAAGCTGAAAATCGCAAGCCTGAGGGCATGATTTACCCTCTTCAAGTTCAATATTGAGACATAGCAGGGATGGGTTCACTGCTAAGGTGATAGTTGAACCACCGCTGATATTCAATGCTAAATGGGATGATCAGAATGACGAAGGCATATAAGCCGATGAATCTTAAGACATACGTTCTTGCATATCCACCAGAGAGAGCCGTTTCAGCGAGTCGCCGATCACTCGCAGAAGCCGCCTTGATTCCAACACACTGCTCCCAGTCACATCTGTGATGGACAAGTCCGTGATATGATCGCAACATTCTGTGTGCCGTCGGAACCAGTTGACCAGCGCCTTGAATAAGCTGGCTTCCAGGTGACAGAGTTCGAGCCGTCGCAGCTGTGGGCCTCGGGTTCGGGACCGGGGTGCCAGCAAACGAACGCCGAGTCGCTTACACCCCCCGTGGCGGAGGATGAGTGTGTCAGCCTGTGGACATGCGAGGACAATGTCCCGGAGCTCGCCGAAGTTGACGAGACTGAAGTTGACAATTGCCAGAACGCGGATACCTTGGAATGAGGAACGTAGGCCCCTAGTGAAGGTCGGATGCATCGGCGGATGTATGCAGTTCTCGAAGATCAGGGTGTTCACACCCGGCATGCGGGGCCCAAAGAGCAAAGGGATGGCATCACAGAAGGGCTCGGCGTCGACTTTGGGCCAGTGTATCCGGAGTATAGTAGCATCCGACAATCTCCGCCTCACTTGCCCATTATGATGTGCATGTAGGTCCAACAGTCTGTTGCAACTTTTCCGACTACAGATAGTGATGTCGGGATAGTGGTGTTGGGTGGAGAGCGTGTACCAATCCTTGCAGACGAGTGCAATCGATAGGCGATTAGCCTCAGAGAAAACATTCTCCATGACACTGTCGATGACATCGAGAGGAATGCGCTTAGAAAGCGACAGTGAGAGCGGTGAAGGCGACGAGGAAGGCGGACTAGGAGAATGCGATGACCTTGACTGAGAAGAGTACGACGGGGTTCGATCCCTGAGAGGTAGTGACGCAGCCCAGTTGCGTTCAACAACCCTCCCCCAGTTTGCGTCGAGCACGCTCATGTTGGCCTGCCTGTGAATTAGGTGTGTGCTAGCAACAGGTGACGAGACGGCCACGCACTCTGTAATCTCGAGGTTAGAGGCTACAGTGTACTTGAATCGTCCGCACTGCCAGTGGTCTTCGCGATCGTGAGCGATAACTGCGAGGCTGGCCGGGGGTGGAGGCAGGGTTGGGGATTGCTTTGCTTGTGAAGATGCCAAAACGGCGACGTGACGATGGCAGGAAGAGCGGGACAGCACAGAAGCTCTCGACGGCTGGAGATTTCTGGCAAAGTTGCGGACCCTGCCAAAGAGTGAGGTTCGGGAATTCAGGCCGCGCAGGGCAGTTCATCGAGAGAGAGTTTGATGGCATCTCAGGCTGTGCGGTCATCTATCATAGTCTTGTGATACAACCAGCCATCGTCGTCGATCACAGTTCCAGACAGTAGAGGTATACGGAATACGAACTATTACTGTGGGCTCGCATTCACTGCCCATAGGATGTCCACTCGCAGAATACTTACATAACCTTTCGAGACCGCCAGCGGTATGCGTCCAATCCCGGTGCGGACGGTGAATAACGGGCACGCTTCAGCCGCGTATGTATATGGTGCCAGGTTACCGTACAGTGTATGGCCATTCGCCGCTGCTGCTGCTGTCACGCATCACCACGATTCACTGTACGGCCGCGCAGAGACCGCCGCGCGCGTGTGGGAAGACGCGATCAGCGCCGTAACTTGCCCGTTTGCATAGACGTACCGAATCAGGTTCGTGGACCAGCATTGCCTATTGGCTGTCCACTGCGAGAAGTTCGCACGTGTAGACGTTCACGTTCTGAGGGTCGGCCTGCGCGGCTGATATGGTCAGCTGGCCGTCGTCGGGGGCTTCTCACTGCGCCGAGAATAGCCACACCGTCCTGGATTGTCTGGGCGGTGTTTGGTAGCCCGATGCAACCCATGGGCTCGTCGATGTCCGGACATCGCTCAAATTTCATCCTGTGTCAAGCCCGTTTTCGGATGACACCAGACCTACCCACCTTCTTGGGACCAAACCAGTCTGGATGAGGATCGTGTTTCGCCACCGATAGTCAAGGGTCCTGCAATGGCCAGTCAAGGAGAGAGCGAAGGTGAACGTTCGGTCAGGGACGGTACCTGTTCAGTGTCTAGAACGAACCGACTGCGCACAGAGAGGATAGTTGAACGTGGTTGAACGCGCAGTCGTTCGCGACTGTCCTCCTTGCTGCCTCGCCCTGAGCGCGGGCAATTGAGTGGGCGTGGGGGCCCTGGCAGCGTGGAGTGGGCCTGCGAGCTGTTCTATCAATAGCTAGCGCACGGGGCAGCGGTACCGGTACGTACCTCTCGTATTAACGTGTCTCGCTGCTCACTGGTCTACCCATCGTCGACGCTGGACGCAGGAGACTGTGTATGTAGCACTTGAAGGTGAGCAAGGCATGCGCTGGAACAGCGAGTCGGGGACGCATATCGCTGAGAGAGCCGGCGTGGGGCAAGTTGAGGGCCGTGAGGACGATCGAACTGCGTCGAAACAAGGTTCGAGCGAGCGCGTGATCCGAGCAGCCTGCCGCGACGCGGCTCCAGGACCGAGCCGGCGCGGTGCTCTTCCGAGTCTAGGACCGCGAGGCACGCAGCGGGGCGCAGAGCGACACAGCAGCCCGCCGCACAACACGCAGAGGCGTACGGACGCCCCATGGGGGAAGAACGCAGGGCGGGCGGCGGCGGGCGGCGGGACCGACGGGCCGACGCCGACGATCAGCAATCAATTGACGTGGGAGCTCTGCGCGCGCGATGACGCAAAAACGTACGTGAGGGGGCTTCTTCGCGGCTCGCCACCTCGTATCGTGCGCATCACGTGTGTGCACCGGGCCCTGTCCTCCACCAGGCCTCAAGAGCACCGACCATGCAGCCAGCCCCGCGGTCTGTGCTCCATCCAACCCCTCCCCACCGCCCACCACGCCGCCGCAAACAGGCCCGCCCCTGAAGCGCTTCTGCCTTCTCCAGGAGCCTCTCCGGACGCGGACGCCACTGCACCTTCGACCCTCGGAACTTGAAGCACGCCAGATCCCCACCGTGCGTAGCGACTGAGGCGATATGTCTTCCTCCGGACACGAACACGGCGCCGACGCGCTCGCGCCCCCGCCGCCCATCACCGGCACCGACCTCGACCGCGCGTCCGTCGGCCGCGCCGACTCCTTCGCCGACTCCTCCTCCGCCTCCGCCGCGCCGTACATCCCACCCACCGCGGGCAGCACCACCGCCCCCGAGCCGTCCGTCCCCTCCACGCCCGTCGGGGCCTACGCGACCCCCGCCCTCGCCACACCCCCCGAAGCGGGTCTGTTCGCCCCGCCCGCGGCGGACCCGGAGGCGGGCGCCGCGGCGGCGGCGGCGAAGGAGGCTGGCCAGTCGGGCTCGGGCGCCGGCTCGAAAGAGGCGTTGGCGGGTGCGGGCGCTGTGGGTGCGGCGGGCAGGCGGGACCCGGGCGTGCGCCCGTGGTACCACTACCGCCGCCCGTGGATCTGGCCGATCGCGTTCTTCGCACTCGCGGCTGTCGTGCTGGTCGTCGTACTACCCGTGTGGTTCGTTGCTGTTAAGCCGCATCGGGATGGCGGGAGCAAGAGCGGGGGTGGAAGTGGGGGTGTGGACGGGGGCGCGGTGACGGGCGGGAACGGGAGCACGGTGACGATGGATAACGGGACGACGTTCACGTACACCAACAGCTTCGGAGGGTACTGTGAGTCTCACCCATTTCGATATCTCCGCCTTGCGCTCCGGCTGTATGCCTGTGTGCGCGCAACTGACCACCCCCGCACGCAGGGGTGTACGATCCCAAGAACCCGTTCAACAACTCCGCGCGGCCGAACTCGTGGACGCCGCCGCTCACGGAGGCGTGGAACTTTAGCACGAACCGGATCTACGGCGTGAACCTAGGCGGGCTCTTCGTCATGGAGCCGTTCATCACGCCGAGCTACTACCAGGAGTACTCCGCCGAGGGCGCCGTGGACGAGTGGACGCTCGACGTCGCGTTCCGCGAGAAGGCGAACATCACCGAGACGATGGAGCAGCACTACGGCGAGTTCGTGACCGAGCTCGATTTCGCCGAGATCGCTGGTGAGCCTTGGCCCCCCCCGCCGTGGTTTGTAGTGGCTCGAGCTGACTGGCGAGTGTGTTGTCGGCAGGGGCGGGCCTGAACTGGGTGCGCATACCGATGCCGTTCTGGGCGATCGAGGTGTGGGACAACGTGGGTGTGGCGAACGGGACGACGGTCGCGGAGCCGTTCGTGGCGCGCATGTGCTGGAGCTACATCCTCAGGGTCTTCCAGTGGGCGCGCAAGTACGGCCTCCGGATCAACCTCGACCTGCACACCATCCCGGGCAGCCAGAACGGTGGGTGCACGCGTGCATGTAGGGTGGTGAGGCGCTGTTAGCTGATGGTGGTTGGGAGGCAGGGTACAACCACTCGGGCAAGCTGGGCACGATCAACTTCCTGAACGGCATGATGGGCATCGCGAACGCGGAACGCGCGCTGGAGTACATCCGGGTCATCACCGAGTTTATCTCTCAGGTAAGTGCGCGACCTGCGAGCATCCCTGGCCAGTGGTGCTGACTTGCCTGCTCTGCAGCCGGAATACCAGCCGCTGATCCCGATCTTTAGCATTGTGAACGAGCCGCTCCTGCAGACGATCACGCTGCCTGTGCTGACGACCTTGTGCGTAGTTGGCTTTTCCTCACGGGCGCGTCCGTTGACGCGTGATGCGCAGCTACCTGAACGCGTACTGGATGGTCCGCAACATCACGGGCGTCGGCGAGGGCAACGGGCCGTACATCGCGATCCACGACGGCTTCCAGGGCACGGCCTACTGGGCGGGCTTCCTCGAGGGCAGCGACCGTGTCATCCTCGGTGCGTGCTTCCCTTGCCGCGTACTTTCGAACCTGCCGCTGACGGATGCCTCCCTGCCTCTCCACCCTTCACATTGACACATCCGCCTTCTGGATCGCTGTGCGTCCCGCGTGCCTGGTCTGGACGTCCCCGCCGCTCGCTCCCCGCCTGTCACGGTGCCACCCCCACCGATCGCTCGGTGCGCGCGCCCTGATTCGCGCGCGCTGCCTGACACGCCTGCAACGCTGTGGCGTCGTGCACCTCGGGTCCGCGTCTGGGTCTGGCCCTCCATCGCGCGCGGGCGATCTTCCTTCTCCGTGGTTCGCGGTGGACGTGTGTGTGCCTAACGCGCATCCCCTGCCATGTGCTCGCCGCCGCGCCTTCTCTCGCGACGCGTCGTGTCGGCTCCGTGGACCTCGCGCTCCGTCGTCCCCTTGCGCTCTTCGTCTCCGTGATCGTCGCGCTCCATTCCCCGGCTGATCCCGCGTCCCCGCGTGGCCCCTGCCAATGTTCGCTTGCGTTCACGTCGTCCTCGCTTGCATGGACGTCGCGCCGCCCCTGATCGTCGCCGCTGGATGTGGATCCGGCGGACAGACACGCACCCGTACTTTGCGTTCGACAACGAGCCGAACAACGAGCCGCTCAACGTGACCGCGAACGGGACGACGGACGCGTCGGTGTATGGCGGGCAGTGGCCCCAGATGGCGTGCTCCTCGTGGGGTCCCGGCATGAACACCAGGTGCGTCGCGTCTCGCGCGATGGCGTGGCGCAAGCTAATAATCATTTTGTTATTCCGTGTCATGCTTGTCTACGCATTCGACGATACGTTTCTTTGCGTGCACGCGTGCATTGAACACCCGTCGGTAGCCGGAGTGCCTTCGGTGTCACCATCGCGGGCGAGTTCAGCAATGGCATCAACGACTGCGGCCTCTGGGTTCGCGGCGTGAACATCAGCACAGCGTATGTCGGCAACTGCGACTACTGGGCCGACTGGGAGTCCTGGAGCGACGAGACAAAGGCTGGTCTCATGACCTACGCGCTCGCGAGCATGGACGCCCTCGGCGACTGGTTCTTCTGGACATGGAAGGTGCGCTGCCCGTGTCTCCGTCTCTATGCCGCAGGCTGACAGATGATACCCCCCCAGATCGACCCCTCGGCATCGAGCGGCACCGTCGAGTCGCCGCTCTGGACGTACAAGCTCGGGCTCGAGCAAGGCTGGATCCCGACCGACCCGCGCAAGGCGAGCGGGACGTGCGAGGCCCTCGGCATCGCGCCGAACGTCTGGAACCAGTCCTTCGCGGCGTACGCGACGGGCGGCGCGGGCGCGGGCGACATCGCGGCGTCGTCCGTGGCAGAGTACGGCGCGTGGCCGCCGACGTCGATCAACAACGTGCCGACGGCGAGCATGAGCCTCCTCCCGCAGTACACGGCCACCGCGACCGTCGTCACGCTCCCGCCCGCGAGCACGTACACCGCCGCGACCGTCAGCACGGGCTCCGGCTGGTACGACAAGAGCGACGCGCGCAGCGCGCCGACCCCGATCGCCGGGTGCGAGTACCCCGATGCGTGGAGCGCGGTCAACGCGGCGGTGCCCACGAGCGGGTGCGGCGCGGTCGCGAACGAACGGAGGGAGCTCCTCCCCCCGCCGGTGGTGACGAGTGCTGCTTGAGCGGGCGGTGATGGAAGTGGATGGGCGGTGGTTCTTGGTGGACGGGGACCCTTTCTGCTGTTGAGCTGATCAGGGATCGTGCATGTTGTGTGCGTGCCCGCCTTCGCCTTCCGCTGCACCTGCCTTTTCTCATACCATGATATAAGACGTTGGATGTTCCCCTCCGGTATCCCCTCCCGTCTGCGGACCGTCGATTGCATCGCTCCCCCGTTCTCCTATACATACGTCCATGCTCCCCTACCTATCTAGTTCTAATACCCTCCTCCTCCTCCTCACCCCCGCGCGCGCCCGACGATATGCCCGCGGATACGAAAACGCTGTATATGACCCCGACGACTCGCCCGTCCACCCTTACATGTAGCGACTGCTGGCCACCACACATCTGCATAGACATCACATCCTCGTCTGCTCCTCCCGTTTCCCGTCTCTCCACCTTGCCTTTCTTTTTGCTTATTGCTTAGTTGGCCGCGTACGCTCATCGCACATTCGTCCTGCTCGTGCTCTCCGCCTCCTACTAGTAAGTGCTATTTATTGACCCGCCGTCCCTATGTACAGATATACGAATTACACGCGGAGGATCGTTTGGAAGGTACATTAACTTATTTGCTGGAGGACGTCCTCGTCGCGTCTTGTCTCGCGTGGAGAGGTGGAGGCACTGCATCGCGTACGTCTCTGCTGCGTGTCGCTCTCTGCTGTGTTCAGGAGCATCTCCATATGTTCGACAACAACGGTGCTGACAACAACCCCCTCCCTGACTATCGCGGCCTCTCCATCTACAGTGATGATGCTGGGATCCGATGCGGACGCGCAGTGGGATCGCGGCAGCTACGAGAAGCACGCATCCCGTTACCGGTACGCTGCTTTCTTGCGATCTTCGCCCTTTCCGCTGTCCTTTCGTCCTCGCTGTTGCCACTTGACGCTTGCTTCGCGGTTTCCCTGCCACAAGCTGGACTCGAGTGCAAGAAGTATGGCGTGGGCATCACTTCGTCAAACGTCGACGATATTATTCTCGTTTCATGAACGCGTCAGGGTGATCACAAGGTTTATTCTACCATCGCGGCTCTTGCAGTCTCTGTCCTCACAGATGTCCCTCGACATGGCCCATTGAAGGCTCATGCAGCAACAGTCGCCCTCGACCATGTCGTTGCTCGCTACTGTGCCAACTGTTGTCCAAGTGAGGCAGACCTCTATCCCACCTACGAAACTAGATGATACACCGAGTGTGCTTGAATAGATCACAGCTCCTGCCGAGATCCAAAGCACGCCCTCTGGGTAACACACAGATCTGATTCATGGATCCTTCGCTGCTCCCCCGAGGGACAGACACCACGTGGAACAGGGACGCACTGTCAATGGTGAGCTCTCCAGGCTTGATCACGGTACCGGGATACTTTCTCAGACAAGACCAGGCAAACCGCGGCCTCATGCATCGCGATTCCAGATGAGTATTATCCTGGAGAGATTACTGTGAGTATAGAGAACAATACTCAGCTGTGTCAGGGCCACTCTTGCTTGTGCGGTCGAACTCCAGGCAATAAACCTTGTCGGAGACTACGTGCTGCGAGATTCTCGAGGGGTCTTGTCTCGCGTGAAGAGACAAAGATGAGAGGAAATTGAACAGCGGAGGCGGTACCCCGATGCAGCTACTTCGACGGGTTCACCGGCTTCCCGGGGATCCCTGACAGTCCTTGTGGACACAGACATGTCAGGATGTGAATGCAGGAAGTGCCGAGCCGAGTTATGAAGGATATGTGTCCACACTGTTTAGACAAAGATAATGGCATGAGACGTGCGTACTAGAGCCATCGCATAGGGAGACACAAATCCTAGGGCATAGGGACTTGAGAGCGTGTAAACTGTGTAACGCACTGCTAGCGGCTTCCAATCATTCTCTCATAAGAGACTGAGAAATCATGGATTCAAGCAGCGTAAGCCTGGAAAGCTGTAGTGATAGAAGATTCAGAATATCTTCGGAGGTCGGTGTCTCAAATGCTGGCATTTTAGTCCTCCTCGACAATATACCCTTGTGCGCGTCGAAGCCAAGGGCATGGACCATGACGCGTCTTCAACTTTGCAAGTCTGAGGCGTGCTGCAGGTTGCGACAAGCGCCGCGATTTCTCGAAAGGCGAGTTACATCTTAGGTCATAGCGGGGTTTTCAGAAGAAAACATTTGACGTGAGTAACGAATGAGACGTCCGCATGGTCGACTAAGACGATGTCCACGGCCGCATCATCTCACCTGTTACTTGCAGTACCGTTGAATAGCGTTGAACCTCGAAGCCTCGACCTCCAATATCTTACTCGGCACGCCGTTAGCATCAAGGTACCGGCACATGAGGCAGCGAACTCGCACCAAGGCAAACGGGTCACGTTAGCACACCGCTCATTCAAACTCACGCTGGCACGCCCCACGCGCACGACACGCCCCGGCCTCGGAGGAACTCAACGTGGTAGGTACCTGCCTCCTGGAGTCCGAGCTGGTAGCCGCAAGTCTGGACTGCCCCCTAGCATCGCCGTGGCAAGACTGACATACAAGTACATATAGGCTCCCATGGATCCTGCGTCTTCGCGACTGATCTTCGTGCATCGGGGTGTTGCCGCTCCCCTGGGCGCAAGTCTGAAATGGGCGGCCTGTTCTGCGCAGTCTGGATCCGCGCCGGTCCTGAGCCTTGAAGCCCGGAGAAGCTCCGCGCAGGCCTCTATTCAAAAGAAAGGGTATGTGTGGATGAACGCAAGGTCCGAGTCCTCGGGGTTATCTGATAACGACGCAAATGGCTTTGAGCGAGCGATGTAAGCCCGCTGCGGAAGACCACAGGAAGACGATTGTATGGGTGACGGATTCCGTCATGTGCGAGCTAGACAGATCGCCGAGGACCGTCATGCAGCAGGTGCGACACGACGACCATCATCCAAGAGACCTAGTGCACTAAGAATCATTTAAGCACTAAATATCTCGCGGAATGGAGCCAGTGCAGTCGTACCTCGGGCATATCGGCGACTACTAGATTGGAATGGTTATGCTCACCTTGGACTCGGGCGAGTCCCATGCCTCGCACTCGGGAAGCGGACGAAGTGGGTTCGTGGGGGTTCTTGTGATACATTGCCTGTGCCGCATTGTCGAACGCCTCTCTGGAAAACATGCCGGCTGCATCAGGAACTCGTGAACGTAACCTACGTAGACGTTGCGCGCACATTAATGTGAGCGTGGCCGCGGCCGCGGCCTGCGTGACGTGGGGAGCCAATCAGTATCCGCAGAAAGTACGACCGATTGGGTGGGGCGCCGGGGGAAAGGGGGTTTGCGGAGAAAAAAGCAGGGTTTAGAACAATCGGGGGAAGACAATAGTCACAATTCGAGATCGCAGAGTGGAAGAACGTGTCTGACTGGCCGCGGAAGGATCATGCCGCGCCAACCCTGTCACGGTTGGAAAGCGAAGCTCCGAAGCGTCACCTTCCACTTCTTCTCTTGCATAGGGTGTACGAGCGCAGTGGAGGACATCTAACAAAGCCCCCGAGGCGGGGCGAACCTCCGGAGATTGTCCTGCTAGCCCGCGCCGCGCCACTCTCCCGACGGAACTGTGGCACGGCGTCAGCGTCACGCGCTATTGCAGACGCATTCACGAATCGTGGTTCGCGAGATTGAATTCGCATTTCAAGGTCAGCGAGCCCTGCGTCGGAGAGGCGCGTACACGCCGTTCGTATACATGCGCTTCTAGACCCGCCTTCGCCAGTTCAGCTGCAGTCCGCGCTTCTCGATCCGGGGGATGGCATTGGCAGCGCGGGTGTCACGCGCTGTCATTGCAGCTATTCCAGTGCGTCTATGGGCCGAACCCAAGACTGAGTGATGGTGCTGTGTCATTTCCATGGAATAAGCGGGAGACGATAATCCGGGTGCACGCAGGGGTCACACACACGATGTGATGAGGAGGCGACGGCACAACAGGCAGCGGGGGGCATCTGGATGCTGTCATCGAGTGGCCCCGTCTGTTCTTCTCGTTCAATCACACTACGGCGGGGATTCCGGGCGGAGTGGACGCACCGAAGCGATCATGCTGGTTCTAGTGGCCGACGCAGACTCCGCTCGCCAGGCTCCAGCCCGGGTCTGTTCACCTGTCTGCAACGGGCGAGGATCATGCTTGCTGTCAGATTTGGATCGATTGGCGGAAGACGTAAGTATTGCTGGACTGCTTGCGCTCAGACCCGTCGTCCCGATCGCATCTGTGCGCTCGCGGGTCACTAGACGGCGCGTCGCTCTGCGTCGCTCCAACGATATGCGAGCTTGCCCCACACAGTGGGGAGGCGGGGAAGGCAGATGCATGCGAGATTAGAATAAACTAACGCGCCACTCGCCTAGCAACGCCTGCCGGTCCAGATGAAGAGATGCAGAGACATGATTGTGGAGTCTGCAAAGTACACCACCGTCAGCGAAGCCTGTGAGGTCACTGAGCAGTGCTGAGTGAGCACGCGTGTTGTGATCATAACTTACAAGCCCGCGGAGTTACGCACCTCCCAGGAGAAGAGTGAGCACACAGCTGAGGCCCGTCGTCTCCTGCAGAATCCCATGCAAGATACCTTCGCTCCGTGAAGCACAAGCTCGATTCGATGATCGTGCACTCTAAGTCCGACGAGAACACGCAACCGCGAGGGGATTGCCGCAGCCGCATCAGATGATGCGACCCGGTCTTCCGTCGGTACAGAGAACATCGCGCATCGCAGGTCGATTTGCAACGTCGCCTGTGTCTCGTCTTCGCACACAATACCGGACGCTGTACCCATACCCGGAAGTCGCAGCGATGCTCGGCGTCCGGAAGAGGAAGAGCGTAGTTCTGCATGGAGCCACCAACGGGTCTCCAGGACGAAGACAAGAAGGCGGCCGCAAGAAAGGCAAGAACGAGTGCATGAGGGTTCCTCCGACCTGCGAAGGCCCGCGGTTCGTCTTGCGGACGCGGCGGAACGGAGATCGATTAGATAGCTAGAATAGACAGGAGTTCGAAAACGCGAAGGCTTATTACGCGAGCGGCGTGTCGGAGTTCCCGCACTGGCCCACGTATGGCGCCGTGCATATTGGTTAGAGAACGCCGGACAGTGGCACGAAGTTGGCGGGAACGAGAGTCCAAAAGTGCGGCGTTCACGGGAGGCGGGAGCGTGTGGCGGGGCGCCAAGACAAAACGCGGGGTCGCAGAATCGGGTTTGGCACCCGGCGGGATGGCGAACGACCCAAGTTCTCAATTCAACCATCCATCAAAGAACACGCCGGGCTGAAAGTGGCGAGAGAAGTGAGGGTCGATGCGTCAGGACTCCGCCGATTGGCAGAGCGTGGTTCGTCTCGCGGACGGTGTGCCGAAGAGACGACAGGCAAGCAGAATGGAGAGGAGTCGGGTTGGGAAACGCGTACCAGCGAGAACGGCGTACCGGGATGATAGCGTCGGCCTGTGCGGAGTGTTAGTGGCATCGGCGGACATCTCGACGAGAGCGAGGATCGAAAGCATGACGAATACCCGGTGATGAACGGCCTGCACACGCAAGACTTCACGGGAGATGACGACGAGATCAGGAAGAAGGCAGCACTCAGAAACGGGAGCACGCTAGGCTCTTGGAAGCTGGCCACCGAGCACGGTGATTCGCAAAAGGAGAGTCAGTATCCTTGGAGAAGTTGGCACACACGCACGCCGGAGCCGCTTCAGCAGCACCCGGCTACCCAGCTTTGCCCCTGAAGGCGGCTACTATGCACAATGGGACACGTTCCGAGGGTTGCCTATTGCCGTCACGTTGGCTATTCACACCTTCAATCTTGAGTGTCAATACAGGTTCACCGCATACACCCAGCCAAAGAACGCATACGCTCACTTGCGAGCCATAGCACATCAACGCATTCGCGCCTCCAGGGCCGAGACGCCCTTCTTCGCATTTGATGTGCATGTCGCTGTCCCGTCCGCGGGCCTACGGGACGTAGCCTGTCGTAGTGGCATCCGTCCTGTGCGTTCTCTGTCACGAACACTCGCCCATCTTTCTCCTTCGCGCAATCCTTGCCAACCAGAGGGGCCGCCGCAGAGGCACCGAGTCGATCCCCACCCGGGCCGACCGCCGCAGGGTCCCGCCCGTCCCGCCCAGCTCGCGTACGTACAGCCCACCACAGGACCCCGCCTACTAGTAGCCTGAGTGTTCTGCACGCCCGCCCGCCCTCCAGCGCGCCCCGGCGCGCACATGGACCCTTGCGCGACAGTGGATCGCTACGGGAAGCGAGCCCTCGCCCGGGCTTCTGTCGCCCTCGAGTACGTCACTAGCAGCCCGGCGCCGGGGCGCCCGTCACGCTCGCATCGGCTTCTTCGCCAAGTTGACTGAAGCTCTTACTGTTCTTACTTACGCGCGGTTACGGCAAGGTCCCTCAGCCTGAGCTTCGCGCGTGCGTCCCGCCGCGTCGATGCTTATTCTCGGGCATCCGGACTCTGGACGCGTTCTCGTGGAAGGCCCGACTCAATTCTCATTTCTCGAACTTGAGCTTGAGCGGGAGGGCTGATGCATATGCGTGATGGCGCCGCCTGGCTGGGCTGGGAGAAGGACCCGCGTCCGGCGGAGGCTGCTGTGTGTCTCGTGAGTCGACCGTGCGGGTTCTGCGTGCGAGCTTGGGCGGCGGGAAGCGAGCGGAATCTGGGGGGCGGGGCCCGGGGCTGCGTGTGCCACTGTGGACTGTGGGGCGCGAGAACGACTCCGGGGTGATGCAGATGGCACGAGGCGCGGCCGAGGTGAAGTATGGGGCCCTATGGATGGATCGGGCGCGTCGGATGGAGCGTTCGGGGATGACATGCGTGGATGTGTGCGGCGACTCGGACGCAGGGCGTACTATGGGCTGTGATGAAGTTGCGTGAGTCAGGACGACGACAGGCTCGGTTGTTGGTGGAGAGATGGGCCTTCATCGAAGGGCTCCGGTGACTCTGATCGCGTGCGCAACGCCCTGTTTCCTGGACCCAAGCAGGGAAACAATGGAGCATAGTTGTGATCAGTTCGGCTCTGCTGCACGAGATGAGATGCGTCGATGCTGACCAAGGCCGCGCCTACAAACACCGAAATGCGTTCTCAATGTTTCCAGCGCCAGCGCCAGTCCGGGAGCACAACAGATGTTGCTCTCCATCGTGCAGGGTCGAAAGACGCTGCAGCTAGAAGTCGAGGACATGAGCGAATCGTGCACGTCATCAATATTATGGACATACCAGGAATTTCTGTGACGTGTTAAGGATGCGGAACAAAGACTAGCGTCCACAAGCAGAGGTCACGTCGACGTCCGGGAGCCGAATAGCACAGGACGGCCATTGAACAGAGTGCTATCAGCCTTGGAAGCCGAAGACCGAAGCCCCCGGGGGGGGCGTGATGAGCACGAGGCTCGCGCGAGGCGGCGCAGGGTTGAATTGGTCGGAGGGAGGCTGGGATGGCAAACTGGTGATTGAAGTGGCAGCGCGAGTAGTGGAAGACAGCACTGATCATCCCGCTGACGCACCCTCGCGTTTCCCGTGAGTTCACCCGCCTTGCGCTCCGAGTCGTTTCAAGTCGGACTTGGCTTGTGTTACAGGACGAGCGTCGCAGTCGTCAGGCGGACCGAGGGCAGATAGTATGTGGAGGAGGGCACGGGTGCTGTTGACGTGGACAAGTCGTCGACGCCGGGGATGGGCGAGCTGTTCGCGCCATCCGTGCCAATCGGTGTTTCGGTGCACGGTACGTGCAGTGGCCGAGGGACCATGACGGCAGTGAGGCGCGATCGTCTCGCGCGCGCCCTCGGATCCATTGAATCTCGCGCTGGGTGGACGGGCGCGCAATCGCGAGCCACGGCGATGGCATCAGCGCATCAACGAGCCAAGTCGAGATTCGAGGTTTCGAGATGCGGCGAGGCAGAACGTACCGGTGGAAGAATTCAATAGGAACTGGAGTACTGTACTGCGTCCGGGGTCCGAGTGCGTACTGGACGGGCTGGCCAGGTGGAGTCGACTGATGATGCGAGCCGGAGCGCAAGATGAGTTGGAGGCGGGCGGAGGGATGGATCAGGCTAGCCACCAGAGAGCTGGCGACACGCGGGTGCCCGATTCCGATTCCGATTCCGATTGGGATGGCGATGGCGATGGCGATGGGCGGGCGATGGGCCGTGACAAAGACATGGCCTCGAGGGGCGGCGCGCTGGACATGGGCGTGCCACGCCGACGCCTTCCCCATCCGTAGGTGTCTGACACCTGCATGGAAGCACGCCCCGGAACACCCCGCCCAGCCAATCGCCTGATCGCTGGCCCCTCTGCCAACTAATAGAGACGGCCCGTCGGCGAGCGCGCGATCGAGTGGCCAACGCCTCCAGAGATGGCAGCTCCGAGATCTATGACGCGCCTACCGTCAGCCCAATTCATCCGCAACAAAAGCGGCCACAGGGGCGAACACACCAAGTGGCCCAGCGCGGCCATGCCGATGTTCCAGAGCAGTTCACCCTCGGACCCTGTAAGCAGTCGACCCTCGGACCCAGTAGTCGGGCCCCCGACCCGAACCAGCGGGCTCCGCCCATTACTAGCTCTAAGCTCGTGCAACACACAGCGAGCAACTTTGATTGCCTAGCGTGTGCGTGATCATACACATGAGCTCGGTGCGTGTCCTCGGATGGAATCAGCGTGAACCGTTCGCCCGCTTTGGAAACCGGTGCGCGGTGGCGTGGCCGTGGCGCGGCTGCAAGATCTGGATCGGCGCAGCAGCCCCAGCGCTGGCCGGCCGCGCTCAACCACTGCGTCATCAGTCGCCATCCCCGTTCTATGTGTGGATCCTCTGAATTGTGCTGTTCAGGCGTGCCCTATCGCGAACCCGTCGCAGCACTGCAATCACATTCCCCTGTGGCCGCCGATTCCGCACCACGCATTCAGTAGTCACTCTGCATCGTTCCGCGGGACACAGGGCTATCCAAGGGGTGCTGCTGATCAACAGTCGGTGTCCTCGCTCCTTTGACTTAATGCTTATTTCCGCCAATCACTCCAGATCACTCCTCACCGAAGCCGCCGAGCCTTCGCAGTCGCACTCTCCCGACGAAGGCCTCCCTCGTGCTCCACAGCGCCCAAGAACGCCTTCATCCGTGCCATTTGTGCCATTCGTGAGATGCCGCATCCACGAGCAGGTGGTGGGCGCTGTGTCTGGCCCTTCTAGTACGCCCCCAGGTCCCCCATTCAAGTTCTTCAACGCAACAACCAGTGATAGATTGCACGGACGCAGAACGGCCCCGCGAATTTGTAGACATCCGCGACCCTCGCGTGCCAGGCTGCCGTTCCGAACCTTGCGCCGTTGCCAGCCACCGCGGCAGAGACATTGACAATTTGTCTGCATCGCAGGCTATAGATCCCGTCGGTCTTTCAACGATCATACCAGCATATCCCGGGCGCGCCAGTGACACGCCGCACGCACAGAGATCCCGCGATCGCAAATCCCCTTGTGCAGGCGCGTGGCGGCCTGCCTCCTTCGTCCGCGCGCGCGGGTTCGTCGTCGCACCTGGAACGCGTCGACGGCGGCGCCGAACAGTGGGCGCTGTTGATCCGTCACACCCATCGAGTCCGGCGCGCGCTCGCACTGGGCAGACGCTACCGTAGTACTAGCGGGGGGCCCTGCGTGCTTCCGTGTCCGCAGATGCGATCTCCGGGGGATCCGACGCGGTCGCGCGCGCGCGAGCGTAGCGGGAAGGTGCCCAGGAAGCGGCCGTATTTTTGTGCTTTGCGCGGACGGTACAACAGAAGGTCGGTCGTTTATTGGGCGACTTTTTCGCACACTCGAGCGCTCGGACACGGAAAGCAGCCAGAGACGTGATGTAGTGCAATTTTTATGATTGAGGGACCCGGCCGCTCATATTACTGTCGATGAGTGGTATGAGGCATCCGACTCGGAGAGGCACGTTCAATGAGCTATTTCGACCTCCTCCGGTCGCCGGATTGAATACCAGTGTCGTACATACGCGCATTCTTACGAGAGGGGAAGATGCTTACGCACGGGGCACCAGTCAATCCCGCTACAAACATACTGTGCAGATCATATTGTGCTTACACTTACTATTTGTCAGTCTCTTGAGCAATCAGAGTTCCAGACGGTAACCAGGGGGGCCCGCACCAAAAATCAAGCGACGATCACCACCCAATCGCCCAGCCCAGCCCAGATGCAGATGCCCCTCAACAATCGTAATAAACGTAGGTAGTCAGCCCGGCGCAGTCTGTGACTGCATGTGTCTCAGGGTGACGGTGAGAGAACCGTAATTGGACACTGCTGTGTTTCAGCAGACTGCTGGTGCTAAGCTCGAAGCGAGGGGACCGCTGCGACTCGAGTCCGGTGGATGTCAGTCGGCGCTGGAAGGACGATCGTACCTGCATGTGTTAATACGCGAGAGGGGCCACCCAGCCCTAAAACGAGCCAGCATATTGCGACTGTAAATCCTGTGGCGGCGTGGAACGCCTATGGATGGTGTCCGCGAGTCGGTGGAATACCTGGTCTGCTGTAAAAGGTGCTGGTGCACCCACTCGAGCAGCGGTGACAGGACGCGGCATGGCACCAGCCGCCAGGCGGGCGTGTATCACAGCAGCTCATACGCGCGTGCGTGGGGCGGCAGGCTGAGGAGGAAATCCAGCGAGCCGGTAGCGAAGAGGGCGCAGCTGACGGAACCAGCAGCCGCGCGGCGCCCTCGTCGGATCCGAGTCCGTAAGCCTTCGCAGAACCCGCGAGCGAGCACCGCCAGCGCAGGTCGACACAGCCGCGTCTCCGTGCCGCGGGGTGACAGGACGGGGGGGGGGGACACTTGCAGACGGGGCACGCACAGCAAGAGGCGACAAGACGGACCCCACCCTCTGCCAGTGCGTCCACGGTATGTCACCCGCGGGCTGAACTTAGTCAGGCACCCTGCGCGGGCATTGGGCCCAGCAGCCCCGCGCGCGCACACATGCATGTGTGAGTCTTGCGAGAAGGGGACTAGTCGCGGGGGCTGTCAGTAGCCACGGCATCGCCCAGGTGGCAGCCCCCGCGCAAGCCTCGCGCGCCGCTCCATCTTTCATTCCACCTTCATCTGCTGTAGTTCTGTCATGGACGCGCCGAGCGAGGGAATTCTAGCAGCGTCTTTTTGTCTTGGGCTCCCCCGGGCATCAGCCCTGCCGTTTTGCTGTACGGCAGACCGCCGCGCGGGCGGGCCCCTGGGTCGCTAGGGAGGCCAGGGACGAAGGGGTGTCCATTCATCCGCGGGGACAAAAAATTTATGGGCGGCGGACGGCTGCTGCGCAGGATCAGCCAGGACGCGGCGACATATGGTCTCTGGTCAGTCAAGCACTGAGTCAGCGCAGAGAGAAGGCGAGGATGACATACCGAGCGGTGCAGCCGTGTGGAGACCACAGCGATAGTGTATCCTGCACGAAGATCCGGAGCCAGCTTTGGGAGAGGTCGCCTCGGAGGTCGCTCGTCATCCTACGTCCAGTGAGTAAGCATACGATGCGCAACGATCGGGAAATGGAGGTGGCAGTACTGCGGGCGTGGAGGTAGAGGGATCTGACCTTCGTCACGGCCGTCCGCTGTACCCGAGCACATTACCTACTCGCCGTGCAATTCGTGGAAGCCGGTGGCGACTGCTGTTCACTAGCACCGACAGAGGCCCCAGAAAATTTCGCGGTCGAACGACGACGACGCACCGTGGGCGGGCGCACTCTCGTCATCCGCCGGCGAGGCGATGCGCACGCACGCTGGTGCGTCACGGTCGCTGCTCTCGCCCGACGTCGACGATGACGAACGTACCCCCGCAGGTTCGGCCGTCATGCCCCGCAGACACGCGGGGGACACAAGGATGCTATGCACGCGAAGAGGATCGCTGGGAGGCTCGCTCCGCGAGCCGTGGCGGTGAGCCAGTACGCCGACCTTGCATGCACACAGCCACCGCGCCTCTCGCCTGTGCACCCGCGCCGCCCCGAGCGTGGATATCCATTTTGGGCGGGCGCGCCGCGCACACGACTAGGACCCATAGTCTGCAGCGTAGACGAAGCCGAAAGGCGTGGCTGTGCCCTACCTTGCTCCCTCAGCTGTACATACTCCACACAATTGAATCGATTCACCGCCACCGAGCCGATCGCGTTAGCAAGCGTCGCTCGCCAACATTCCTGTTCACATTGACCACGTCGCGGAGGCTCACCCCATCCGACTGCTTCCCTTGCGGCGTGTTCGTCACCGAGCACATTAATCTCACCAAACTATCAGAGAGTCCCAGCGGTCAAGAACCAAAATAGAGATGGGCGCTTCGTTAGCCGCGGTGCCGCTCTGTGCTAATACGAGCGTTTGTTGAGCGTTTGGCTCAAAATGACAAAATCCAATAATGTCACGGCTATGATGTTACCAGGTTATTGGAATGAGTATGGGAACTGGAACTACACACACTGACAGCGTCCGTAGTTCACTGCCAGCCAGCATTCCGATGTAGAAGCTTAGATGGCCACGGATTCGGTCTGACGCAGGCAGGATGGCGTCCATGATGCAGCCGCAGACCGAGAGCGCTAGAGGCGTAGCGCGCTGCAGGAGCCAGAACGAGCACCAGCGACGAGGATCCCGGCGCAGATTTGGCTCGCCGCGACTCGCGTTGCGGATCTGGGTGGGCGTGATAGGCTTCCGTGGCGGATGGCCAGCGAGCGTGGACGGTGACAGCAGGCGGGGAGCTCTGATGGGCCCCCATCATATCCTGTGGGGGCTTCTGCGCGAAATTGAATGGCGAGTCGACGTCGACGTCGACGCGCCTTCTGTCTTCGATGCCGTACCCGCGGCGGGCGTCTGGCCCTTCTCCCGCCTTGTTCGGCTTCGCGTTCCCCGTCTGCGTCGCCATTGCCTCGCCGTCGCGGCCTGTAAATGGTCACCTCTGGCACAGAGACAGCTCGCAGCGAAGCGAGAAGCCTCGGCTCGACGCCCCCGCTCCCGCACACCCTCTGTCACGCCCCAGGCCACGAGGCTCTCGCGTTGCGCTGCGCGCAGGGCCGGGATGACGCAACGCAGCCCACTGCGCTCGAGTCGGGCCTGCGCTGCTTGCTCCCCTTTGGCTAGCCCGGGGAGGTGATAGAGACGGGTGATGGTGGTCGCTTCGGGCCACGTTCGGCTTTACAGTAGCAGGTCGTCGATCGCGCTTGTGGCGCACTACTGCAGCCGAGCCTGAGATGGGAGGCGCACTACCGGATGTGGCCAATGGGACGAAGCGCGGACGCCAACCCAATCGCTGCTCTGCTCATCGATCAGCGCGGCACCCTCTGCAGCGGCCTCCCCCCATTGGCCAGACGGCATCCAATCCGACAATTTCCCGGCAGCTGGCCATTTCGAATTTGATCTGGAAGCCAGATGCGGCGCACGGGCGGTTGCGTCATCACAGCAGCGGATTGGCTCCATGGTCATGCCGCCGCGATTGGCTCTCTGGGAGAGGCCAATGGGAGGGCGCGTCGGAGCCAATAGGGGCGAGGCGAGTCCCTGCTCGGAGCGGCAGCGTGTGTTTGAAACGGACCTTCCCCAGCTAGATGGGCCCCGCATCTGCCTTTAGGACGAATTCGACTGACGGATGGGACGGCGCACCACTGGGAGTAAAAGCAGCGCGAAACGCGAAGCGAAGCCTCGGGCGGGGCCTCTCGCTGAGCAGAGACGACAGTGCGTCTCTGCAATTAATCAGAGACGAAAGACGAGAACGCGACGGTATCAGTTGTTGGGGGCGCCGCAAATTGGACGCGATTGTCGCGTTGGGAGCGAGTCCGGACAGCGATGAAATTGCGTATTGGATTTGTTTCGCTCGTTGGCGCGCGGCGGGTCCCTCGGACTGAACGTCGCGCCAAAGACGGAGGTGATACAGCGCTGTCGCATGCCAGTTTGGCCTTTGACAAGAGCCTGACACGCGAGACGCACCAGATGCGGCCGTGAGCAGCGAGCGGACGGAATCACCAGCATCACGCATCCCCGCGCGGTGACGAGCCATGCTATCAGCACGAACGCGTTTTCGCGGGCAGCTGCGCGTGACCTGTAGATGCTGAGCACAACTCCGCCCGTTATTGGATGAGAACCAGACGCACTGCGAGCTCGCTCACCGCGCAAATGCACACGCCGCCGCTGATTCGCCCCGCGTCAAGGCCTGCACGGTGCCCCAGCAGATGGTGCAGCATGCGACGTCGAGGACCGGTGTCCACTCGCACTCGCACGCCGCGCGAATAGGCGCTGCCCTTGCCCATTCCGTCGATGCCGACGTCGCGCTTCCCGGGCGCCTCCAGTGCCGCCGAGCCGCATCGCATCCCATCAGAGCCAGACTCGAAGTGGGGCATGCGGCTTGCGGGATACGTACATCGACGTCGCGCTCGACGTACGCACGTACGTTAACGTGCGAGGATAAGATCGCCCTCGCCCCAAGATCGCGCTTCGGTCGCGATCGTTCTGGCGCGGACGGCCGCCGGGTGCTGGATGCGTGACCGAGTCTGGCGGACGCGGACTAGCTCGTCGCTGTGCCCCCCTCTCCTGCCCACCGCGATCTACGTCTCCCCGCGGTCGTCCACCCCAATCCGGCAGGCACACGCGGCGAAGGTGGATGCTACGCGCGAGGACTAGTCGGCCAGCTGCACCTGGGGCAATCTATCACGCTCATGAGCCACGCCTGATATTGCTGGCCCCAATATGATACTACATAAGTGTGTAATCTGTGGCGGGCGCGCGACGCGTCCGAGAGAGGCAGGTGCGGGGCGCGGGCGGGGCCGGGAGGGGCTGGGATTGGCGGGTGCCATTCAATTTCGGGTGGGAATGCGAGGGCGTGCTCGCGGGACGCTCAGATGGTGGGTGAGATTTGCTAAATTGGAGGGGCGAACCGAGATGCGCGGAGCTGCCATTTTGGGCCGCCTCGTCGAGATCATATCGCCGGAATGCGTCTGCGCGCTGATTGGCTCGCGCACGGGCACCTGCCTCAGAGCTGGATGGGCAGCCGTGCGTGCGCGCAGAAGCTAGTGCGGCCACTGCACTAGAACGGGCACGGCGGGCGGGCGGTGAGCAGGATTTGTCGTGCTTTGTCGTGCTGACTGAGGGGGGCTGTGTGCGGGAACGGCAGTCGTTGTGATCTCTGTCGGTGTTGTTGTTGTTGTTGTTGTGTGGGCCCTGGACACCGATGGCGGTGCTGCTTAAAGCGGCGATCGTTATGTTTGTGCGGCATCATATGTCGTCGTCGGAGTGGTACAATGCGCTACACGAAGGGGACAAGGAGAACAGGACGATGCGTGCACTGCAGCGGACGAGGGGAAGGACCGCGTGCAGCGCTCTGTTGCGGCATGGCGCGCGTCCGTGCTGGCGAAGAGGACGTCAGTCGTGCAGCGTCGCGGGTTGGGAAGTGGGCACGGGACGGGGGGAAATTCGATATGATGCCCGCGTCGATGGGTGGGAGAGGCCGCGGTGGGGGAGCCTGATTGGGTGAGGGCAGGATAAAGCGTCCGACGGTCGCGCGTTGGACGGCGTGGGTGGGCATTCCCTTGCGCGGAAGGAGGGCGAAGGCGTGACAGGATTGGCTGCACGCGCACGCGCACGCGCAGGTGGCTGCGAGTGCCAGAGAAGGTCGCCGCCCTCGGACACCGAACGAGCAGCACAGGCGCCCGGTCGGGCCGGGCCGAACGGGAGCCAATGACGGCCGCGGCCGAGTGCGAAGCCCGCAAGTAATAAAGGGAGGCGTGGGAACTATGTAATAATGACGGCTCGGCTGAGAGCGAAGAACTCCGCGCGCGCTACCGCAGATACACGCACCGATCTCGCGCCGTGGCGGGTGCAGTAGTGGCCTGCCTCTCCAGGAGGCGATGTGACATGGGCGGGCGGGGGATGACTGTAGCAGCGTAGCAGCCGCGCGTGTGTGGGTGGGCCCACTGGCAGGGAGAGGGAGTGGAGATGAAACGCAGGGAGACGAGAGCGCGGATGTTCAGTTGGGATGGGTGGCAGCGGGGAGTGGCACGGTGCACCCTGGCAGTGGTCCAATGTCGTCTCGCGCCCCCATGGCAAGTGGACTGGATCAGATCGCGCCTTTATTTAATCCTCCTCCCCCGGAGATCCTCCCTTCCCGTCCTCGCGTCTATCGCGATCTCGCTCCGCCTCCCTTCCAGTCTTCGCGCGCATCCAATCCCTCCTCACGCCGCCCTCCCTCTCGTCCTCCCTCTCTATATATACGCCCGCCCGACTCCCCACCATCACCCGCCCCTCCTTCCCTCCACCCCGCCCCCCATGTCCGCCTCCAGCTCCTCCCGCGTCTTCGCACAACATGTCCGCGTCTCGTCCACCGACGAGCTCTCCTACGACGCCTCCACCCGAGGCGAAATCAACGAGACCATCCACACCATCGTCACCGGTCGCAAATGCTGGAAGACCATGAAAGGCAAGGGTGAAGTCGTCTGGCCTCCCTTTCTTGAGCTTGCCCTCGTCGAAGGTCCGTGTCTGGTATTCTCCGGCCCGTCGGTATATGCACACACACAGTCCGTACTGACGCGCTACTGCCTCTCGGCGCAGGCCTCGAGAAGTACCAGCCTGTCGAGAGCAGGACAACACGCGCATTTGGCCGCTTCCCGATGCGGAACAAGTTCATCTCGGACTACATCTTCAACAAGACTGGCAAGCGCCGCACACCAAAACAAGTCGGCAGCCGTCTCCAGCAGTTGCGCGATACGGCTGAGGGCAAGCGGAGTGCGTTATTTCCTCACCATCATCTCCCGGGGCGTCGCTGACATCCGCCCAAACCCGCAGTACTACAGCAACTGTCGAGTAGGCACATCGCAATGATGCAGCCCAAGGTCGAGCCCACGCCCGACCCCTCCACCTCCGCCGACGGTGCCGCACCGGCAGGCCCGCCCGTCAACTACCTCACCATCGACATCCTCCCGGACACGCCCGGCAGCGGCTACCCGTCGCCCGCACTGTCGCCCCTCGCCGGCCCATCGACGTCGGGCCCACAGCCTCCGCGCCCGATGCGCGCCATCGACCCGACAGTGACATTCATCTCGCGCACCGCGCTGCACGCATACGCGAGCGTGCGCGTCATGCGCGACGGGCAGGCGGTCTGGGCGGAGAAGACCACGCTCACGTACCGCGACTCGAGCGTCGTCCCCGCGCCGGTGTACCCCGCACAGATGGAGTGCAACCTCCTGTACAGCACGGAGGTCGTGCCGGGCTTCTGGGGCCAGCTTTGCGAGAGCGGCGGTGAGTGTCGAGCCTTTTTCGTGCGGTTTTCCCCGCGCGTGTCCGCCCCAGGGCCCAGCGTCAGTGGCTGATACAAATTGGAGCCGTTTCAGATCCTACCCCGTTCACCATCGTCCAAGACATCGTCCGCCTGCCAAGCGGCGCAGACGCCGCATCTGCTATCGCTCAGACAGGCACCCCGCCGCCTGAAGACGTCCTCCTGTCGATCGTGTACCGCTTCATTATGCATTCATCCTCCTCCCCTCCCCTCTCGCCGTCGGCATCGAGTGTTGACGCGCTGAGCTACTCGCACGAATCTAGCGTGAGTCAGCTACCTCCATATATGCAGGAGGTTGTGCTGACTGACGTGTTCTGATTTTTGGATGCCGCTCTGATTCGAAAACCCTGGGTTCTCTCTCGCGCCGGTCTACTCCCATATCCGTCTTACTTCGGTGCCTCCCTCTCAATACCCACCGGACTCGCTCTCTTCACATCTCCCCCCGCAACTAGCCCGAAATTGGCTCGGACTATGGCGCTGAGCTGCTTCCCTCCCTTCCGATGCTCTACGCCCCCTCCTCCCACGCCTCCTCCCACTCACACTCGCAATCCCCACCACAGCTTCCCCCGCACACGCCGTCCCCGCCACAAACGCACGTGCCGACGCTCCCGCCTCTGCAGAGCCTCCCGCACATCCCCTCCCCGCCGCACATGTCCCTCGTGCACCACTCCGCATCCCTCCCGCAGATCCGCGAGCCGACACACTCGCCTGCGACGCCCGGCCTGATCCACCGCCACGAGGAGGGCTACGCGAGCCTCCCGCCGAGCCCGCTCGACCTCACGTTCCCCGCGGGCGTCCAGCAGCAGCCGTCGGCGGTGACGACGCTCCCGAGCCTCGCGTCCCTGCAAACCGTCCCGCCGATCGCGAGCGGGATGTGCGGAGGGGCGGGATATGCGAGCTACGGCCACCCGGCGGTGTACGACGGGTCGATGCCATATGTGAGTTGCCGCATCTGGGCCTTGGGGATGTGTGAGAAGGACGTGTGCTGACTGTTGTGTGTGTGATGGCAGTCATTTGATCCCGTCACCGCCTTCTCCGGCCTCTAGGCTGCCCGCGGTCCCCGGCTCGCGCACCAGGCGCCTCGTCGACGCCGACGCCCACCGCCTCTACCCCTCCCCCGCCTCGCCGTCGGCGCCGTCTTGAACACACTACGCTAGTAATCTCCACCGTGAATCGTCGCATCTCGCCCGCCTCGTCTCTCTCGTCTGCACCGTGTACCAAAAGCTGTACTGGATACTCTCCGCCCGCCCTGCAGTGTAATCTCCGCGCCGCCACAGTGCCCGCCCGACGTTATTTTGTGCCCATGCCCCATCTGTTGTCCTTGCCTTGCCCCGCATCCCGCCATCCGCTGTTGTTATAGACTGTCCCGGACCCGCCCTCACCGTACTACTTCATCTTCTTAGTGTGCATAAATTGTGTGTCTGTCGCTTCTGTACCCCCTGCCCCTGCCGATTACATTGATTCGCCCCGTCGTGTACACCTTTGCCCGCATATCGCGCGCGCAATCCGTGTCTATACCTCGCACTTCTACTTACTTCGCACGCCCGCGCACTGTGTTAATCCCATTCCTTGCCGCATGCCCTGCGCCGCGTACTGTATATGCATGCCCGCGCCCCGCCCCTCGTTCTTCATTACACGCACCACGCGGACACGGTGTTTGTTTTACTTTGAATTATCAATTCCATTATTCGTGCACATGTTCCAGCTGTTCTTGTCGTCATTCATCCAGAGCACGGTGGTCTCGGTGTTTGCTGCATCAAATATGTCACATTACCTGTACTGGTGTTAATCGACCGCCCGCATTGTACATGCCAATTTGCTACCTTCTCGTCTGTATCTCCGTCCGCCGCCCTGGAATGTCTGCGTATACACTACATGCATGACGTCGCTCCATACGTGCGCCGCGGTGGATATCCCCAGTCTGAGGCAAGCTTAAGCCTATCACCAATGGCCCGTTCGCGGCCGCATACGTACGTATGTATGTACACGCATCTCGCAGTAGGCTCCACGCCCGCGGTGCCCCAACCCGGTCACCTGCACGCGCCTTTATTACAAGCCTCCTGTCGCGCGTCCTTCTAGCCTCCCTTCCGCACAACGACCCCGCCTTCTAGCTCTCCGTATTGGCAGCCTTCAACCACGGGCCGCGCGCGGCCGGGGGCTATAGCGTCCGCCCGTAACGTAAGCACCTACTCGCCGCCCAGTGGGGCTGGCCTGCGGCGAATAGGCAGATCGATCGCATCGAGCGATGGCCATTGCCGCGGTGCCACTGAACTGCTAGCGCATACAATATACATAGCGTGTTTGGCACCTCGGGGTCGCGTTATGCAGTAAGTACCGCCGCCCCGCCGGGGGATTAGGATTAGGATTAGGATTAGGGGCCGGCGAACGACAGGGTGCACCCGACGTTGGTCCGCTGCCGCATCGCGAGCTCTTTGGGTTTTCTTTGAATTGAATGCTGCCGCTGAACGTTTGGGCTCATCGAGTCTGCACCGAGGCCGGGCTGCGGATTAATGTGCCCGCCGAGTCGCTCGCAGATGGATCTGGTGTATGCGTCTCCCGCGCGGCCTGCTATCGGGGCTGGTGGTCCGCGGCCGGCTGCAGCTGGGGCTCCCCTCGGGAGCTCCGTCCGCAGACTTCCCTCCCCCCACCCCGCGCCGGAGGGCTGCTTTCGTGTTCTGGGATGGATAGCCGCGAGACGCCCCCTCCGTTTGAGACCCACGCCCGAGGCGAGCTCGCCGAGTCGTGATAAAGGTCGCTCGTCCTGGTGATCGAGTCCTAAGTTGGAGGTGATGCGTGCTGGGCCACGGATGTGAGACTCTTATGCTGGCTAAGAGTTCGCTGTCGTGGTCCGGGGCAGTAGTGGATGTGCCAGTGCGTTCCGCAGGTCTGGGTAGGTTGAACATGTCAGTAAGGTCGTCGGAGTGCTGACTGTGCGAGGGGACATACGGTACTTTAGAGGCCGGCGGCAGGGAAGCGATAATGGCCGGGTGACTGTAACGTAACGCGATTGAATGGCAGCGCACATCATCGCCGTAGGAGGTATAAGCGTGCAAGTTCCCTAGCGCGCCGTGACGTTCGGTCAATAAATCGACGACTGAATCACAAAAAACTGACACAAATGCGTACCTATTCGAGGAAGTATCACCAGCTGCTCTACCGCGGCAGCCCCGATCCCCACCCCCGCACACCCAAGCAGTCGACGCACCAGCCCCTCGCAACTGACTCAACGACGCCCGGAGGCAGGAAACGCTTCGGCGTGGGAGCGCCGTCCCGGCGGGGCGAAATCAGAACTTAAGCCCGGGTCACGCCCCGCGCACACGTACTGACACACAGACCGAACGTACAGTACGTACGTACGTACGCTGCCCATAGAGCGGATCTCGATGGCGATTTCGCGATCCCGTTGTGTCTGCGCCCGCCCGCCCGCCAGGCCCCCCGCTCCCCATCTCAGCCCATCTGCATCTCGTCCCGTCGTCGCCTCGGCGGCAGAAGCGCGCCCCCCTCCCCCGCGTCCTGCGGCTCGTGCTCGAGAGGCGCTGCGATCCCGAGGATCGCGTCCGCGCTAGCGGGCCCTCTCGTAATCGAAGACGACGACGCGGAGGCGCACTCACTGGGTTCTGCGGATAATCGGCGCGACCCTCAGGCTGCCCGCGCTGAGGGTGTGCGTGGGAGCGCATACGGCAGTCCCGCCGGTCTGGATATTGAATAACGCGTATCGAGTGTTGGGGATTGAATGTGTGGCCGCGAGCTCTTCTCCGTGGTCCGCCTCCGAGTCCGAGTCCGGGGCGGATCAGGGAATAGAGTTCGCGGTGGCGTGGGGAAGACCGAGTACGGCACGATCGAGGTCGTGTTCGTCGAGACACTGTGCTACGTGCTCGCAAGTCAGCCTCACCCAGACGGCGGCACGGACACCCAGGACGAGAGCGATACGGCGTCGCAGGAGGATGACGCGATTGCGTCCCAGTGCGGCACGCCGGGAGAAGGGCTTCGCACAACGACGAGATGCCGCTATACCTTTGCAGACGCACACAGCGAACGGCGAACACGCGAGAACGCGAGAGCGAGAACGAGCATCTCAGACACACCGGTCGGTCATCGGCACTCACGCGCGCACTTCCACTTCCGCTTCCACTTCCGTCTGCGCACGGAGGGGCACTGGCAGAGGGGCCCGCGACGACGAAACGGGCAGGCGCAGGAGGGTGCACGTCGGATTAGGCTTAATTGCGCTGTGCAGACGGCAGAAGGCAGAAGGCCGCAGGGAGAACGCGCGAAGACGCGAAGCCGCGCTCCAGACCAGACCGCGAAGGGCAAACGCAAGGGTGGGCCGCGCCGTCCGATGCGGAAGGCGTGACAAGATCAGGATCAGGATCAGGATCAGGGTCCGTGCCGCGCGATCCCGGAAAAGAAAATGAGACACTGGATGCGAGAACAGGCCTGGGGAGGTGGACATAGACGGCGGACGCGCCAGTGGGACGCGGTGCGCTTACGATGTTGCGTTGACGTGGGCAAGGGCGGCAGAGCCTCTGTTTGATCGCGGTGGTCCTGGGCTGGGAGGGCGATCGAGCGCAGAGGCGGATGCGTCTGGCAGTGAGAGGTAGTGTGTGCGTGGCGGAGCGCCGAGGGGGACGGCGCGTCGGGCTGCTGCACCTGGGCGTGACAGTGGACGACATGAGGATGATATTCTCTGTCGCGTCTCACGAGACCGTGCTGCGGTGGAGTCTGCTGTGCGACCGATGATAGCATGGATCAGACGCAGAGGGGATGCTGTTAATGCTGCATTGTCAGGGCTGCACTGGTGCGGAGATGGCAGATGGAGAACTGGAGAACAAGAACAGGAGAGCGCGTGTGTTCGCAGAGGGCGATAATGGCTGGCAATTTGATAGGCGAAGACACATAACGTTGGCCGGTGGGATCGCTAGGTGATGTGGCACAATCGAAAACAAGGTCACTGACTGGGCATGATAATCAACAGCGCGAGCGACTCTGCAGAGATCAGTGTGATGCGGAAAACAAAGGCCAGCAGTACAAGGCGCGCCAAACAATGACAATACTGATCACGATGCCGAAGAACAAAGACACGCAGAGGCGCTAGAATTCCGCCCCACACTCATGGTCATAGCCAGGCGCATGCACCGATCGCTCGGGTACGTACTCACCGTGGCCATGCAGGCGAGGGTGGGCCAAGACCCTGTGGTATCGGAATACAAGGTGAGGTGATGAAAGAGGCGAGGCGACGGCCCACCCGCAGCGCAGAAGGCGAGGCTTCATGAGCGCGCGCATATTACGGAAGTGCAGGCCACCCGCGAGCCTCAGCAGGCCGTATCAGCACCTCAGTCGACACGACGCGCATGCGGAGTGCACCCGCACCTCCTAATATGCGGACAGAGAAAGTCAACAACATCACGCAGGCCATCTGCGAGGGTTGGCAAGCGTGCGCCGCGTGACCCTGGATCGGCAACAGGGCGAGCACGCAAACATATGACGAGGACGGTGCAGAGCGGGAGGCCAGAGGGGGCGTACCGAACAGAAGGAGGCTCCGCGCTCGGAATGGATACATTGCGGGGTGCGGCGTGCGAGAAGCACGCGCACGTCTCTGTCACTCGCTCGTCACGCTCGAGCACCATCGCGAAGTCGAAGCCCGGCCGCGCGGCAAGCTGCAGCCTCTCCAGTCCCAGTCCCAGTCTTCGCCTGCACGCGCACCACTGCGTACGGGAGGTCGTGCGCACGCCGTGACGAGTGACCGGCCGTGCGGGGGGACATACGGGCGCCTAGGCCTGAACATGTTGGTGGGATCGGCCTGGGCGTCTGCGCGGGGCGTCCGACCTGGGCCCGCGGAGGAGGGCCCGCATATGGGGCTCCCCCTCCGCTTCGCAGATCCCATCGCCCTCGCCTCGCCCCCGATGGGGGAAACGCGCTTTGATGGCCGTCGCCGTCCGCCGGCACGCACGATCTGCTGTAGAAGACAAATTGGCGTGCCGGCCGCCAATGTCACTGTCTTCTTCTGTCCGTCACTTGCACCAGTCGTGCGGAGGCGGCGGCCGAGGGCCTGGGCGGGCCGGTGCCAGTGCGTGACCTCCCAGCAAGTGAGAGCGCATTGGGGAATTGGGATTGTGCGATATTTCCAACGAGGAGGATGTGCGAGGAACCGTTTCGCGTTGACCCAGGAACGGCCCACAGAAACAGCAATAACGCCAGATATAGTCTCATTGCTCGCCCGGAGGCCGTCTGACGCTGCAGATGCTGCGTCGTCGCGATGTCGCCCAGTTCCGCGGGAAAGTCAGCGAGTGGGTGAGTGAGCCCGCCGTCGCGCAATGTGCAGCCAGAGAATTGCCGCCGTGTACGGGAAGACGCATCCCGCAGAGGGATTTCACCGGGATGCAGTGCTAGATGGCCGGCGAGCGCGCCGTATTCCTCGGAATGGAGGGGCGAACCGTTCATGCCGGAAACAACACTCTTGTCGGCAGTGTCAGTGCGGAATGGAACAGACGTGACAGACACACCGAGAGGGCCGTGACAAACGTCCAGCATGACTTGAACATCCACCATGAGGAGGTCACCGTTGCCTTCGTTCTTGGAATGTGCTGCTCGACGTGCAACTTCGCAAACAACGAACTTTGCGGACCCGACAGTGAGCTGTTATAACAGTGCGCACCTCGTCTTGCCTACCATGCCTGCCCTTCAGTGCAAGTCTGCTTCGGGACGCTTCGTCGCCTGGTTCTGTAGCAAAACATACACACGAAGACTGCCGGCGACGTGGCAGTTCAGCAAAGTTCAACCATGCTCAAAGAGGCATACCAAAGTGAGCACATACTGCTTGAGACCCTCGATCTCAACACTCGCCCCTATCCAGGCGAGACGCAACCGCGGGCGCGGAGGAATCGATGCCATGGTTCGTGCAGAGAAAGCAGTCCGGGCGCTGTCAGCCAGGGAGCTCTGTAAAGGCGAACCGTTGGTGTGATTCACCTTTATCCTACCATGCTGGTGCTTCAGCCCGATTCTGACATCCTCGGCTCTCTCGCACCTCTTCCTTGCCTTGTCCTCCAGCAAACGTACGCGCGGATGTGCCTCAGTACCTAACGAACCCTAGCGACGAGGCGTTCCATGCCGCTCGACGAGTGGTCAGCGACGGGTCAGGACGGTGGTGAATTTGCGAGGCGGCATACCAAAGTGGAGGCACACCGCTTCTCTACCCCTTCACATCCGGCAGGAGGCACTTGGCGTCGGCCAAGCGAGACCGGGTCGCAGACGGGAAGAGATGAGCACGCTGGAGGATGAGCAACACAGTCGAGAGCGATCCATGAGATCTCGCCCCAGAGTCTTGCTCGCGGAGCGACCGGCCAGGGACAGACAGAGCGAGCACAACATCGAGTATCGAAGCCAGCACGCGTGCAGAACACCAGTTCTGGTGCGCTGCCGACGCCCGCAGGTCTGCACGTCCTCGGCCGGCTCGCGGCCGTGAGTCGTCTGCGTCGCTTTCCAGTTTGTCTGTTTACGCTCTCTGCGACGGAGTCGTCCAGCATCATACGCGCCGCGGACACTACACCTGTCTCGCGGGCCACCGGGGCATCGTCAACGTCGATGCGGACACCACCACACCCGACGCGGATGCCGTTGCTCACGAGGCAGATCATCCTGGGCACGAGGTAACTTGAACCCCAGGGCAAGCCTGAGCAACCTCCACAGTGCGACGTGTCTACAGGGCACCGCCCTGCGATGAGCCCATCGACGCGGGACACGAGGATCGCAGTCGACACGCCGTCGGGCGCGGCTACCCATGCCGGCATGAACGCCCTTCCGTCTACCATCGAAGCGACGCTAGTCAGTATGACACGGAGACGATGGACATGAGTGAGAAGCTCACCGCGGGGATGACAAACCCGACCATGGACTCGCCGACAGCAAGCCACGCGTCGGGCGTCGCTGTGAGCCTCGCAGCGGGCACGTCCTACGCTGTGTCGTGTAACACTATGGCGTGGCTCGCGCTCGGCGCCGACGAGGCGGTTGTCAGCTCGCCCTCAGCCTAGCGAATATCACATGAGTCACCCGCCCATGGCGAGGCTGGGGAAGCTGCACGATGTAGGCGGGTTCCGAGTCCAGTGCATAAATCATCGCTCGCGGGGGAAGCGGTAGACACAGCGCGGGCACAGCTGCGTACGATGACTTGGCAGTATGCGGGCACGGTGAGGACGTTCGAGGACTCGTCGCTGGAGTATACTTTGTAGGTGCCGACGCTCGTGCCGCGTCTTTGAGTCAGCATGAGCTACTGCTGCGCCTCAAGGTAGCCATAGCTGCACACCAACATCGGATGGAACGCCACGATGCTGCAGTGGCCTCCCAGGTTCAGGCAGGCGTCATCGACGCCCGCGGAAACAACGAGCTGCGCGGTCCAGGGTTGGTGTATTTCGTATGTCAGATCTGGGAGAGGAAGCTGGAAGGTGCCGGCGTACCTTGGTGCAGTCAATGCACGATCCGGTCATGTACGTATGGTTGGTTGAATAGGGGTCGTTCAGCTTCCTCAGTAATCACGTCAGCGCGTAACTCGCAGTGCACGCTGAGCCTCATGCTCATGCGTTAAGAGGCGATCCCAGCATCTGTGAACCATTAGTGTACTCTTCGTCCGACTGCTGGGAAGAGTAGAAGACTGCAACGACCGCCGGTCAATGCCGTCTGTGACTAGACAAACTTGGAAACACGTCTGAGATGAGCATCGACTGGTACGTGAATCGCAAGCTCTGCTTCTGTGCTCGAGTCCGGTCTGCAGAGAGATGGCGAAGCAATCAGTGAGCAGCAATGGGGGCATAAATCCACGTAAAATTGACGCACCGTATGAGATGTATCCTTATTATGTAGACGCCGTTAGCTAGTATCCAGTTGTGTGACGGCTTCATCCTGCCAAGGAACAGTCGAGGACCGGTCGGACCGCGAGCCATGTCCGAAGAATACCTGGGCTAGACCTATCAGCAGCTGCGGAGACATGAAAGTAGCAGGTTATGACCAGTTCCGGCGACGAGCGCATATTCCGCACACCCCGCTAGAGTTACTTAGAGCCGGCTTCTTTGATACTGTACGAGACTTGTCTACATAGGGCTAGGCCCTCGAAGACAATAAAAGGATCAAAAAAAGTAGGTTATGAGAGCGTGGTATGAATCGCACTACAACTCGAGCCACGAACAATTTGCATCGAGCTGGAAGATGCTTGCTTACTACTGAGGTTCCCCCGAACGGCTAGTCACGTATATGTTTTCGAACGATGGTTCTAGCGTTGCAAAAATCCTGCGGGGTCTGAGCATGATAAGCATGAGCTATCGGCCCTTGTGCTCATTCCGATATGCTGCTCCTGCCCGTCAGTGAACGAGTTTGGTTCAATGGAACACTATCGTGTCAGATTCCGTAAACAGGCGAGGACGGCTGAGTATATGGACGTGCGTGGTGAGTAGAGAATCAATGGTAAGAAGTCATGCACTCACATGGCAGAGCGTTCGCTAGTAATGTCGCATGCTGTAGATATACAATGAACTCTACAGTGCGAACATGAACTCTGCCTACCGCCATCACGGCCGGTTGGCCCTCTCCCCTGTAAGTTGATAGAACCTCTCCATCTCCCCAATGGGCATATCGTAGCTCTCCAGAGGCGTAGGAAAGCTGCGGTTTCTCACCCTCTGGACGTATGCCCTCACCCCTTTCTCGACCTCCAGGCGGACGTCTCCAAACTTGCGCACAAACTTTGGTTGGTGCCCTCCCCAGGTGCCCATCACGTCGTCCCAGACAAGTACTTGTCCGTCCGTCTCCCATCCTGCCCCGATGCCGATCGTAGCTGCGTGGCCCAGACGCTGCGTTATGTGATTACCGACTTCATGAGGGATAGCCTCCAGCACGATCGCAAACGCACCGGCGTCCTCCAGGGCCAACGCGCTGTTCAGCAAATCTCGGGCAGCCTCAGCGCTCCTTCCCTGCACCCGGTAGCCGGACAGCATCGCCCGACGCTGGGGTAGAAGACCGATGTGGCTCATGACCGGGATGCCGACCGTCGTCAGCCGCTTTACCGTGTCCACAACCTCCATGCCACCCTCAATCTTCACGGCCTCCACCCCACCCTCCCGTACGAGCCTGACTGCATTGTGAACTGCATCCTCCGGCCCGGCTTGATAGGTCCCAAACGGCATGTCTGCGACGAGGAAAGGCGACTTGCTGCCCCGGGCGACCGCGCGGCAGTGGTGGATCATTTCGTCGAGGGTGAGACGAGTTGTGTCGTCGTACCCGAGGCATACTTGTGCGAGAGAATCGCCCACCAAGGTGATATCGACACCGTGGGCCTCGCAAGCACGAGCGGTCGGAAAGTCATACGCAGTCAGCATGGCGATAGGGCTGCACTCCCTCTTCATTCCATGAAGATGTTGAATAGTGATCTTCTTCCGCGCTGAATAACGCCGTTCTAGCAATCAGAAATGCACGAAATATTGAGGAGAGGACGTACTCAAGGGCGTCCCCTCTTCTGGACGTACGCTCATCCACCGACGGCAAACGCTTAGGATCTGCCGAGGCGGGTAAGATCGCAAGTATGACATTCTGAGCATAGCACTCCCAATGAGACCATCTTAGCGAAATATTTGTCTGTGGGTAATAGGAGTTCGACCGACCGACGGGCTCCCGTGACGAGGGGCTAAACAAGGGCTCGATGTTCCAGCCGACCACGCTTTTTCACATGGTCACTGGCAGCGGCGCTACATTAAAGCCTACATATTTACTGACCTCGGCATTATGATATTATGTAGGCCCCTAGCTGAAAAGACGCTCGCCGGCACCTTCAATGTGCACCAAAACACTGCATGCTCTGTTCTGGATACTTGAAGGACACAGTTGCTGTTACTACTACTAGCTAGTTATTAAGGACAGTGTGGTTGACCAACTCTTCACAGTATGATCCACATAGACTCGTCGAACGGTCCTGTTAGGCGCCGGACTCAGAGGTCAGCGTGGATGACCGGATGCGCCAACTGACCGTGGTTTAAAATCCTAGTAAGTATCTGTGCTAATAGACTCAACATACGCATGCAATTAGAATTGGTGTTATCCATGGTAAAGCGGTTTGCATATTGATTTGACTTGTGTCGACCAGTCCCGCCAGAGCCGGCTCCACAAGGCGCGACACTCTACCGTTATATATAGTACATATGGCGAAACCGCGCAAGTGTCATGCGCGTCGGACGAGCAAATAATTGCACTGTCGCGTTCGTCGTTACGAATCCACATTCGCGATTCGCTGGGGCCAACATCTGACTGAAGAAATGTCCACTACGCCTCACGGATGATCGTGCTCAGACCTGTCGCGAAGAGAATAAGTAATGCTATCCAATGCGTGCACTAGCTACTCGTACAACAGTCCTTTGCATTCTATACTACAGCCTTTGGGCATTCTTGCACAACACCGCACCACACGGCAGCAACGACGATACCAGATGACCACACACAAAGGAGCCCGAGCCCGACCGGCGTACGTACAAATCAAAGAAGATGGATGTTACTGCGGGGAGAGGGGGCAGGGGGGTTGGGGTGGGATGCAGCGACGAAGCGAACAGGGGATGCATATAACTACTGTACAACGAAGGGAAGAGAGGAAATGTATGTATGGAGAACGAAGCAAGAGTCGTCCCACACGACTATCCGGCCGCGAGAGATCAACATCCACGCATTAGCGATGCAACGCGGAACACGTCCTGATCGATGGCGAGTCACAACAGACCTATGCTTATCCCAGCACACAGACCTACACGCTGGAGAAACACTGAACATCCAGCCTGCGAGCCGGTCCAGGATGCCGTGAGGGTTCCACGCGGCCTGAGGCCTCAAAGCCTGACGACTACAGTCCACCCCGTAGCTTTTCCCCCACACGACCGCGGCCGATAGGGTTCGCGGCAAGCACCTACGCGACCAGCTCTGCGCTCGCACTCATGTTCTGCGGATGCGACTCCGTGCGCGACCGCTTGTGCTCGCCGTTGCCCTGCACGGCATCGTCGTCCTCGTCGAGGTCTTCTGACGACCGCTTGCGCAGCCGTCCGGGCGACGGCGTCATCGGGACCATCGACGGTGAGAACGATCCCTCCATCCGTGCGCGTTTCGGTGGGGAGCCTCCCCTGAGCCCAGCGTCCGATTTTGCGTCCACGTCCGCGTCGACATCGAGCTCTTGCGAGGATCGCTTCCGCGGCGTCACCCCGCCGAGGACGACCTCGTACTCGGACATCTCTAGCTCGGACTCGCCATCTTCATCCTCCTCCTCCTCGTCATCGTCGTCGTCGTCCGACTCTTCCTCCTCCGCACGCACGCTCTCCACCTGTACCTCCTGCGGCACCTGCGCGACGTCCTTAGCGGCAACGTCGTCGTGGGCGGCAGCGGGGGCGTTGTTCGCCGTACTCGCCTGCAAAATGCGGCGTTGGCAGATGGAGCAGTAGCATTGGTACAGGGGCGCGCATGCACTCTGCCACGCCTATGTCAAGCCGAAGCATCAGTCAAGACCCCACATCAGTCATCAAACAACTTACCGATCGGAACGTGCCTATGCTGTATTCGGGTAGGTGGGACACCTTCAAGGGGACATACGGAATCGGGTGCATCAGCTGCGGGGACTTGTGTATGGGGCCGGACTCTAGCGCAGGCGGTAGCGCAGACACCGGGGACGACATCGCATCGTCGTCCTTCACGCTGCTTGGCGGGGGTGACGGCGTTGTCTGCAAGGTTGTGGTCGATAGCCCGGGGCTCGTCATATGGGACTCGCTCGAGCGGGACGACGTCGACTCCGCATCGTCGTCCTTCTCCTTCTCGCGCCTCCGCCGTCTATCCTGGTTCGCGCGCCACTCGAGCCAGTCGACGCCCGTGCGCCAGACCGCCTCGTCCCTCAGTGCACGCGCGACGTCGTCAACGGACATCTCCCGCGCGACTGCCACGGGGTCCTTCCCGTCCGCGGTGCATTCCGCCGCGAGCCGCCGCACGACGTTCTGCATCGCGGGGTAGACGATGTCCCGGAACTGCTTCACGTAAGCCTGGTACGCCATGCTCGAGATGTTGTACGTCGGCGGCCGCAGCGCAGCGATCGTCTTCGGCCGCGGGTGCGCCAGCTCCCCTCCATCCGCATCCGTGTGCCCCTCGCCCTCCTCCAGCGCGCCGTCAAACACAGAGCCCGCATTCCAGGGGCACGGGTGCTGTGCACGCGGCGTGTTCGCGGATGTGCTCACCCACCGCATGTTGAACTCGTCGGTTGGGTTCACCCAGTGTCCATCCAGGATGCGATTGCGTGCGAAGTCGGTGATGGCGAGCTCTCGGATACCCGCAGCGTCCTCCGTGATGCTCACTAGCTCCGCGTCTTCGTCTTCTTCCTCACTCAACTCGTCCTCGCTGACGTACCCCTCCGGACCCTCTACCCGGCCGGCAAACTTCGAAGCGGCGAGCGCCTGCGAGAGCATGTCGCTTAGCTTCGTGTTTACCTTATACCAGTACTTTTCTTTTGCAAGCTCCAGCACGTCTTTGATCATACCTTCGCCCAGGTCCGCAAAGGCTTCAATCGCCTGACGGGTCTCCCAGTCGTCCGTCGCTAACTGCGGACCACCACCGACAGCCTCCCGCTCTAGCGTATCGTGCTTTGCCGATAACCAGATCCACTGTTTCCGGCACATACGGCACGTCGTGTCGACGCCAGGCCACGTCTGGTCGTCCTCGTTCTCCACCGCGCAGACCGATAGGCCCTGCGCATACTCCGCCTCGCCCTCCATGGTGGGTGCCTCGCGGAGACAGATGCCGCAGAAAGATGATTTTCGATGCTCCTTGCATGTCATGAGCTGCCCGAACCAGGGGTTCAAGAATGGACGTTTTGCGCTGGCGAGGCCATGAGATGAGAATGGGTAATTAATACGACACACGACGCAGGAGTAGCTGAAGATGTTGTGATAATGCTGAAATGGTGATAGACGGAGCGGCTTCGCATTCGCGGAGCCGCCTTTTGATGTTGGATGGATGATAGAATGGTGCACAAACAGATCTTGAGGGTCAATCATGACGCACGCTTGCCGCCAGAAGGGATGCCATTCAACTAAACGAAGGTCGGGTTAACATCCTCATCACATTGCACGAGCAACACTGAGAGGGCATATGCCGCTGCAAGGAGTACCGACATCGGCTTGGTATACGACAACCACCGAAAAATACCGCACCAATCGTCAGCCTCCAGCAACTAGAGCGTTGCCCTGGAGCGAGATACAACTCATACAAGAGGCGGAGATGAAAGACACGGCATTCATTTCTACGAAAACGGACATGTGCGGAGATGAATGGCGGTTGGCGCGGAGTAGTAGCGGCGTGCTGAGCACACAGCCAACACGCCACTATACTAAGGACGGTACCACGCATCCGCACAGCTCGCGCCACAATGCTACTGATAGGCCTCTGCAGGACTCAGCCTGGCGAAAGCGATAGCGACGCGCGTCGTCCTCTTTCGATTTGGCGAGTACTGCGCAGAGGGTCATGCGATAAGGGTGTAATAACAATCAAGCGTTGTCGCTCGGAACTATCAAGCTCCGAAAGGACGCGACGCGGTCACGATCGAGGACGCGAGTGAAAGACAACGGCGTGCGTCGACATTGGCTTTCGCAGTATGGGCCCAAGGCAGGGGCGACGACGGGGACATGGGCAGCAAGGAACGCGCAGATGACGTACGACCGCGCGGCGATGAACGAGTGTGGAGGACAGACTCACGAGCTGCGAACCACGATGGATATACGCGCATAAGCTTCTCCATCTCAAAGCTGTCGCGTATCACAGACCAGACGAAGCGCGAGGGCCACATCTGGGGGTGCTGCCATGTCTCGGGACAGTGCGCCTCCGGCGCGAAGTTGAGGAGGTAGAATGTGGCGATGAGGCTGCGCGGCCGTTTAACCTCGAGTGGCGCACCGCAAGCGTGAGCGACTCACCGAATGATTTCGGGCGGGAGGTGCGGCCAGAAGAGGGCGGACTTGCCCTTGAAGACGATGGTCTTGCGCTCGTCGTCGCTGTTGGCCATGGAGAGAATGCTGAAGGCCATCTTGGGGCTCGGATGGCGTCCGTCACGGCAGTATGGGTGGTGACAGATCGCGACTGAGGGCATGTCACAGCCCGCCAGCGCTCCCAACCGCGGTCACTGCATTCCCACGCACGGACCACCTCCCTCCATTGTTCCCAATCGGGAGCCACCCCGTGACCTGACGCGTCCACGACGCGTCGCGTCCTGCCGTACCATACACCTCATCCTCCCCCTGAAGATTGCATTGTTACATGCTCATGAAACGGAGAAACCATTGTATGATATCGAAACCATCTTATTGCGCAGCATGCTCAATACTCCGACCGAGATGGCAGCCGGAGATAGAGCGCGCAAAAACCGAGAGTTCGCGTTGAATTTATAGCAAGCTCGCTTCCAGTCCTGTCGACTACAGTACGCCCAGGCGCGGCACATCGCAGCAACCACTGTCACCTGCATTGTCACCGACCTCCGATGTTCCCGCACCTCCCAAAAATGCCAGCGTCACACTCAATCTCGGATTGGCGGTCGATCGATCGCACCGGGCGAATCTTGGCGACTCAACACGTTGATCTCCGCGTCTGTTGTGCTCAATTTACGAGATTCTGTCGGAAGATCCATCTTGCTCTTACATTGCGACCATAAGCAGGCGGCTGATACGCCGTTGTCAGGAGTATCCTGCGCATTACACGCGGCGGAATAGCTCAAGAGCTCAACTCCTTCGTACAACGAATATGGCCCCGACAGACATCAAAGGACCTCACAGGGAAATGCCAGTTCTGTCGCGATCAGTGGCAAATTAAGGGTGCAGTAACCATTGCTCTCATGGACTATGCAATGCTCAACGTTCAATGCGGGAAGTGCTGATATTTTGGTAGCGTGGAGAATAGTATGAGATGTTTCCTCGACGGACTATGTAGACTCAGACATCCCTTCTACGTTCATTCTAGTCCGAGATCCCACCACCTTGTTGCATAAGCGAGTGAAAAATACAAGCTCATTGTGCTTTAACATCGACGTCAGTCGCGGCGAGGTGCCAGACGGACTAGCAGTTGCGCACGAATATTTGAGAGTTGTTACAATATTTGCCAACCCAGCCGTCGGTGGGTATGTGTCACCGAACTCCTCGGGCATGCCGCATATGGCGCGTACATGGCGCATCCGTCAATACCCCGAGTCTCGAGGCGCCGTCCGTACACGCATCCAGTGCATGGCAACGACCACCAACCCTACATACGACCTGTCACCAAGTCGTATCCAGCGTAAGGCGCGTCTATCTACGCCCACATTGCTCGTGGCCCATCAACGTTTAACTCCAGTCTTCATACAGGTATAGGCTATCAGGAGCACCGCTTCGAACTGCTCCGCCTGCGACTTTCCACAGTCGATCCGCCTGGGTGTCAAGGGAGGGCCGCCAGTACGCATTTGAAGCCCCGCTGTCCAGGTCCTACATAAGGCCGAACTGTCCGCGAAGTTTAGGACACCGGTGAAAGGTCGCCCCCGCACTAGACTCACTTGCTGGACGAACATACAGTATATCTCCTGACGCCCTCTCCAGCCTGCCACCATGTATATCGTCGACACATCCGACCTCACTCTCGACATATGGAGCCTCATGCGCTCCTCCACCGAGCTCCTCACTAAGGGCATACTATGGGTAAACGCCATCACATCCATGCACGCCCCAGGGGCGCAGGTGCCACAGAATCAGAGCGCACAAGTCTCGTCTGGCGAGTATCTGCTAGGTCTAGGTGCGTGTGCACGTTGTAATATTCTCGCAGAAGACTGAGATGCACTGCTCAGGTATCGGGGACATCACAGGGTATGAGGGCCACGCTTTTCTTCCTAACCCACATCTTACGCGAGTGGTACAGACCGGTGGTCGAGACGAATATGATGGTGAGCAATCTCTCTCCGTGCATATAACATAGTACAGAGCACCTAGTTTATATTGTCATTAGGGTTACGCAGATAGAGATCAGACAGACACCGGCTTGCACATGCGCCAACGAAGCCGAGCTTGGATCGTCGCCGACCTAGCAGAACCGTCCAATCGTGTCGTCTTCATCAACGCAGGTACGCAATCCGTCTCTCTCAGACGCGTAGCAACGCGTTCTGACGCGCACTACCAGACATCGGTATGGGCGACACGGGCATCCGCCGCTCGATCGTGCACAGGCTCTCGCACGAGTACCCCGGGCTCTACACGCACGAGAACGTCGCGCTCGTGGCGACGCACTCGCACGCGGGCGTCGGCGGCTACCTCGAGAACCTCTTGCCACACATCACGTCGCTCGGGTACGTCAAGCAGACCGCAGACGCGATCGTCGAGGGCACCGTGCTCGCCGTGCAGCGTGCCCACGCCAGCCTCGCGCCCGGCCGGCTGAGCGTGGGCAACACCACCGTCCACGGTGCGAACATCAATCGGTCGCCGAGCGCGTATTTGGCGAACCCCGAGGAGGAGCGGGCACAGTATGAGTATGACGTGGACAAGGAGATGACGCTATTGAGGTTTGATGATACGGAGGGGAGCGCGAGGGGGTTCTTGAGCTTCTTCCCTGTCCATGGCACGAGTCTTTACCAGGTACGGGCACGGCTCGATTCATCCCAGAGAAGATTATGACACAGGTCACCTTGGGCAGAACAACACACTCGTCAGTGGCGACAACAAAGGGATGGCAGCATATCTGTACGAAGGTACAGTACCTCCATATTGCGAGGGTTCGCATAAACTGAGGCGTTTTGCAGCCATGGTGGAGCCGGATGCGATGCCTGGAGAGACCAAGTTCATTGCGGGATTTACTCAGTGTATGTCCTATCCCCCTTATGATTACGTCCACGCTGTCCTGATATACGGAACATCAGCCAACGTTGGCGACACAAGTCCCAACACGTAAGCATATGCCTACTATCAATTCCACATGTGAATTCTCAGCTAACAGACTCTCAGCCTTGGTGCGGTGTGCCAAAGCCCCGGAAAGCCTTGGGACGGCGAACCTTGCGATTTCGAGCATTCTACTTGCGGGAACAGGACACAGGACTGTCGTGGGCGGTCAGTGTTTGCACCTCCATCTTTGGTTCATCATAGCTCACATAAGGCATTATCTCCAAACAGAGGACCTGGCTTCCGCATCTCCGACTTCGAGTCGAACAGGATCATCGCACAGCGCCAGGTCGACGGCGCAAAGACTCTGATGGACCACGCAGATGATCTGCTGCCTATCACTGGACCAGTGAGGGCGGTGCATACGTACGCGAACATGTGAGTGCGTCAGTTCGAAGCGTGGATAGGCGCGTGAGACGATCCCGCCACTTTACAGGGCTTTCAGGACGTTCAAGCTACCTAGTGGAGCGATAGTGCAGACATGCCCTTCAGCGCTAGGTACGTATGCTTATGTTCCCGATTAGTGCTCAGTGGACTAATCTCATCTTTAGGATACTCCTTTGCTGGAGGGACTACGTGCGTATGATGTTGTATATGGTGTGCAGACGGCTGACGAGCTGATGCAGGGACGGGCCAGGTGCATTCGACTTCATCCAGGGGGACAATTCGACTTCACAGTACGTCTTGCGATCACCACGCGGTCTCACACTCATATTCTTGTTAGCAACCCATTCTGGGAGTTTGTGAAAGGCGCCGTGACTCCCCGCCCTCCGCCGGAGCAAGTCTCGTGCCATTATCCGAAGCCCATCCTCCTCGATACCGTGCGTGCGGTTTCGCTTCAGTAGCGCGATGTACATCGGATCTCACTCTGTTTGTACCTATAGGGCTACGCGGAAAAGCCATATGCGTGGTCGCCCAGCACGGTCGATGTGCAGATGCTCCGCGTAGGCAATCTCGTCATGCTCATCATCCCCGGCGAGATGACCACTATGGCTGGCCGACGTATGCGGTATGCAGAGTCTCGCCGTGGACGATACATGTGTTGCTTACTGTGGGCCTTCTCGACAGTGAAGCCATCCGTGCAGAACTCATCGCATCCGGGATCATTGGTGAAGACGCCTACGTCGTGATCGCGGGGCCGGCGAACACGTATGCTCACTATGTAACGACCCAAGAGGAGTACGCAGTGCAGCGGTACGAGGGTGCTTCCACTATCTTCGGGCCTTGTGGGTACACTGGCTTGTTACACAACGCCCACGTTAAGCATGCATTGTTCACTAGATACGCTGGACGCATACATCCACGAGTACGGCAAACTCGTGCAACACCTCGCACCGGACGCCGCAGAGAAGCCGTCATCGGACCCCGCGCCCATCGATCTTACCAGCGAGGTGATCTCGTTACAGGTCAGTCACTGTTTCGGACACCTTCTGATTCCCTTGTACTAAACGGTTGGTTAGCTTCCCGTCATACAGGATACTCCGCCGCTTGGGAAGAATTTCGGGGATGTGTTGGTCGACGTTGAGGTCGATTCGCCGTATCACGCTGGGGACACTGTTGTCGCCCAGTTTGTCGGGTATGCTGCTTTCACCTCGATACTCCCGAGAATGCTCACAACATTCGACGTTCCAGGGCCAATCCAAGGGTAATGTCTTTGATGGGATATCTTTCTGCGATTACTGACCCATTTGAATGTAATAGAACAACCTACGCTTAGAGCAGACGTTTATGACCGTTGACCGATCGCTTGACGAGGAGTGGGTCCCGGTGAGGTCGGACTCCCATCCCTCAACAGCGTATCGCTGGGAGAGAACGAACGTGGTCAGTGACATGAGCCGCATCTTTTCCTCACATGTGTCCTGATACTCGACACGACAGCCTTTTGGGATCAGTACTGTCAATGTCACTTGGTTTGTTGATATCATTTGTCTCGCCGTACGTGATACTGATGCTCTATACCAGGGAAATTGAGTCCAATACGCCTGGTGAGATATCCTATACAAATTCTGTTCAAACGTAGCGCTGACCTAGAGTCTCGCAGCTGGCACGTATCGCTTCACCTACTACGGCGACGCTAAGAACGTTGTCGGACCCATCACTCCTTTCATTGGACGATCCTCAAACTTCACTATTGCATGATGCTGACTCACGACCTGACGACATCTCACATACGTGTCTGTATACCCGGAACTGTGCTCCCGCTGTATCCATCTATTTTGTGTTGTAACGTTACCTGCACTTATACTGTAAATGATTGAACGCCCCCGTTCGATGAATCCTCTGATGAGCGCGATATCTGCGAAAGTTCACAATAACCCTACACCTCGGTGAGGTTCTTCCTGGCCCTCAGCATCCAGCACTGCAGTGTTCACCAATAGATCGCACATCGAGCTCACCGGTGCCGACGCAGTCCTTCGGCCACAAGCGTCCTAGCAGGCGTCTATTGAAAAACCCTATACATTCTGCTTCATAGTTCCTCAGTCATGAGTTGGATCAGTCAGTTGCGTCGCGCGCTGCGATGCGGCTCAGCAGTGGGCACCGCTTGCCGAAACGCACTACCTGACTATTACCTGACGTAGGGTCTCCAAAGCTCCCCAACCTGTTCTCAGTTCATAGCCTATTGTCCTCCATGGTGCCAACGAAAAGCATATGACCGCTGGAAAAGGCAAGTCTTGCTGTGTTTGCCGAGAACCGCTTCTTCCTGCGGAGAAGTACGCCGTCTCCGTTATAGTCCACTCCATCGCCGTCGCCGGCCCTTCTCACGTCTTTTTCTCCTTCACTCCCGCGTGGGCGACCTGACCGAACCTGTGAAGCTATGTTGCCGTCTTTGCCATTGTCGCTGTTGCTCGTTATCTCGAACGCGCTCTCCTTCGTCGCTGCACAGTCAACGTCTGGGTCGTCCTCCACGGCGGAGGCCTCCGTCTCTGGGAGCTCAAGCGCGACCGCACCTACTAGTAGTGCAAGTAGCAGCGGGTCTCTTAGCGGGTCCTCTACGAGCACTGCGTCCTTGCCGAGCTTCAGTGGATACTCAAGTTGCGGTGAGTTGCGGACGTGCACCATAGATGGCGTTACAGTTCTGATTTGTTCTCATTGAAGTTGACGGCTGCATCGACTCTGCCGTGGCGTATACCGGATGCATAAGCATCGCTGACGTCGATTGCTACTGTAGCAGCTCCAAGTGTGTTCTTTGTCCTTGGCTGCGTTGATCCCGACCTGATGTGGATGTTAGCTCGACTGTGTTCGCGCAGAACCTTACGTCTTGCATGGCAATCTACTGCCCAAGCAGCATCGCACCCGCCGAATCGCTATCCAACCAGCTCTGCGCGGTCGCATCCTCAAGCACGTCGATCAGTTTCGCCACCACGTCCCTCTCCGCGACAACTAGCGCTTCGTCGTCCAATGCCTCCAGTTCCGCGTCTCGTACTGCCACTTCATCGTCGTCATCGTCATCGGCATCGGCATCTACGACGAACACGAGTGCCGCCGTACACAGAGGTGTAGACGGCAAGCTTGTCATCACCATGGTAGCGGGATTTATGTTGGCAGCACTGGGCATTCTCAGTGGACTTTGAGATCAGTGGCAGTATCGGGTAGATATTGGATGCGCGGACAGAGCATTGGTGCGTTGGTGGACTGCAGCTCACGTCTCCGCTCAGCTTTCGTTCCAGTCTTCTTGTGATATTTGCATCCATGCGTGATACATATAGTCTTTATTTAATAGAACGGTCTTTCTCTCATTTCATCACTGCAGAAGTGCAGGATACCCTGTAATACTATACCTGCGGATCGTGACGATAGGCAACTCAGATCACATAGGCACATAGCAGCCCTGGCGATGCAGCATAAGTATTTGCCAGCGATCCAAATCTACGAATATCGTACCGTACAACGCCGCAATCGATGTCGCTGTCAGAACAAAAGGGTAGAATCGCTGTCAGGGAGATACTACAAAACGCGAACACGCCGCAATGCACTAGAAAACGGAAGGAAAGCAACACGAACCATCAAAGCCCTCTCACCTAAGGGAGAGATGAAGCAATTAATACTCAACCGCATCGTCCTCGTCCGCCGGTGGTGGCGCGTGCGGCGCTGCGGGCTTTTCCTTCCTCTCGTTCTCCTTCGTGACTTCGTCGTCCACTTCCATCCTCGTCTCCTCCGCCACCTCTTTTGACGGACTTGCTCCGTTCTGCGGTGGTGTTGCCTTCGACACGTCCATCTCACGTCCCGGCTGCTTCTCTGGGCTCGAAGAGGCAGCTGCGGCATCAGCTATGTCTATGTCCTCTTCCGCCTTCGAGCTCTTCGGTCGTGGCTCTTCTTCCGCAACGCGTTTCCGGAGGCGGGAAATATCGGAGACGCCGCCGCTGCGCTCGGCGACGAAGGCGGACCATTCTGCTTCGGCGGCAGCCTTGACCTGCACCACGCTTAGCTCTAGGGTGCTAATACAGGAAAACCCACTGTGCTTACCTCCTCTTTTCTACGCTTCAGGAACGCCTCTTGCGCAGGCGTGAGGATGGCGGGGAGATAGTACAATGGTGGGGGGTGCGAGCGCAGCGGACCCACCAGTGCGGGTGCCCGCGACGCCCGGGCGGTGGCAGATGCTAGGTTCGCGTTCGCACCATCAGCATCTTGGGGTGGTTCACTAGACGAGGGTGGTGAATGCTCTTCCGCGGGTGGGAGGTCAGGGATGGTATCAGAAGTGAGCAGAAAATTGGCTAAGAGTGGCAGACGTGTTCGGCGCAGTTTGTACTATGCGGTGGGTTAGACACAGCCGAGATGGAAACGGAAGGCGTACGATCGAGTCCTTGAGCTGCAGCTCCTCTTCCTTGCGGTTCGCCGCGGTCTTGTCCTTCTTCACCTCTTCCGCGCGTCGTACACTGTCCGTCTCTTTACGTAACTTCTCTTGCAGCCGCTGTTCAATCTCTTGCCGCTTTTTGGCCTAGCACCAGCAACATTAAGCACATTCCTGGGAAAAGAATGAACAAAGTGGCGCACCGCCTCGCTTTGGTTTCTCTCCCGGTCCTCGTTCTTCGCCTTCGTAAGCGTACCTAGAGCGAGCGCGAACATCGACTTGCCGCGTTTGCGCTGACCTGCATCTGGGGCCATGTCAATGCGTGGCCGCTTCCTCCCTGCCTTTGTAGGCTCCTCCGTCGGTGCTGCGTCTTGAGCTTGAGCGGTATCGTCCATCTGCGTATCCGTATCCGGCACTGGCGGTGGTGAGCTGTGAAGACACGGTTTGATCAGCTGGTATGCGAAAGTACTATAAGATTGAATGCGTACGTCTCTGTCGCCATTATGGTATATGTTCTACAGGTAACAGGAGAGCCAAGGTCGTTGAGGGAGGGAAGGTGACGCGCAATTCGTAACGCGTAACGGTCAGCGGTCACAATATAAGTACATTAATGAACGTCAACAAATATTGCTGATAAGTTATCTTGCTGATGAATGTCTCAAGTGTTTCTAAGCTGTACTAATGAACCGCTAACAAGCTTACAAATGCATAGACCAGTGCATCCACGACCATCGCTCGGACTAACCATCACATTCACTGGTTGGCAACTGCAAGCTCTCATTCGGCATGGTCCCAAAGCCGTCAACTCCCCAGAAGGGTTTGAAACATTCTTCAGCGTCGTCGCATAAGCAGCCGAAATCAACGCCGACCAAGAAACAGCCCCTCTCACCGTCGGATCGCTTGAAGCGGCTGTTCACTTCCCTTTGCGCGCAAATAGATGGTGGATACTTCGCAAATGCGATCAAGACTTGCGACAAGAGTCAGTAGCAACTGCACTCATACCGATGTGGTAGCTGACTGTGGGCATGAAGTACTTCGGATCGATCTACGAGATCAAGACGCGTTGCAGACGAAGCTATTCTTGCTTTTGCAGACAGAGCAGTACGCTGCTGCGCTCACACTAATAAGCAACGCGAATAAGCAGAGCGGAAAGGATGAGAACGACGTATTCTCATTTGAGAAGGCGTATACGCTGCACCGCCTGCACCGAGAGGACGACGCGACGGAAGTGTTGAAAGCACTCAAAGAGGAAGGTGATGAAGAAGAGAACAGAGGATTTGTTCATCTAGAAGCTCAACTGGTAGGTGGGCAACTGCGCTCTGTGTTCGTGGCCCACTCACTTTTACCCTAGTCATATCGTGGAGGCGAATACCAGACTGCTTACGACCTCTATAACACGCTGCTAGACACAGCTGAACCAGTGCGTTTTACGTCTCTATGTCTGCAACTTAGTTCTGACGGGCGCCGCGTAATGATAGCATTCGGACGAGCAAGCTGACATATTGACTAACCTCTCCGCCGCACAAGCGCACCTAGACTTCCTCACATCCGGCTACCTCACGTCCCTGTCTGAGCTTCCCCAGCCCCTCACCGACTCCCTCGAGTTCGCACCTCCGCCGTTGGCAGTAGTACCGTCAATCCCGACTGCGGTGGCGCAAGGAAAAGACGTCCCGCAGTCAGCAGTACAGCAGAAGAAACCCCGGACACGCAGGATACCGAAGGGCGTCGTCCCTGGGGCAACCCCACCACCCGATCCGGAGAGGTGGCTCAAGAAGAGCGAGCGCTCCAGCTACCTGCAAGCGCATGCCAGGCGGAGAAGGGGCGGTGGAGGAGCTACACAGGGTGTGGTGGAGACGCCTGGTACCAGCAGCGGAGCAGGTAGTGGGGGAGGCGCGAGCAAAGGAAAGAAGAAGGGAAAGAAGTAATTAGCTTTGCAGTATGCCCTTCCGCGCTCATATGTCAAGCACATCCATTGATGCTGTCCAGTGTTAGGTGCACGTTGCGTTGGGTGTAAACCATTATTTCTGACACCATCGAAGATTCGCAAGTCGCGGACGTTGCTCTCAATTGGTCGAGGTTTGATGCTATGTCACACCTGACAAGTGTTGGATAATATCTGCCGTAACAAAGAAAGCGAGTGCCTTTGATAAAAGGACATGGATCGGGCCAGCCTCTCTGAAGTGTTGTCCATCCGCGATCAGAGCCGACGCACGATCACCATGTGCTAGCAAAGAGGGTTGCATCAGTCAACACACTCGGGATAATCAATCGACGCGTGTCCATCTCAATAATCGTTCACGGGCGAAGTTTACATAGGATGCGAAGATCATTAGGCGGATCACGAGTTGAGTACGTCGAAATTTTGAAACCATCTCCACTCGAGCTGAATTGACCGATTGTATCCTGTGAGGGCACATGTTAGGTCGATTGGCTCAGCTTCATTGTATAGGTTGAGGTGTCTGTATAGGTGAGGTGTCTGGGTGCGTTTTCCCACTCGTGTGCTGCTCCCATTTTGAACGGAGCCACGTCCTAAACACGCCAAGTGACATTGAAGGTGAGCACGAGGGTCAGGTACAGTATACTTGGTTTGCCAGTTGACATGCCTCACGATGTCCACCTGCAGGTGGGTCACTTATTCGTACCAAGGCTATACCGTAAGTTCCATTGACAGGTACGGAAGTCGCGAAGGTATGCATAGAAGTACGCTACACACGCTGAGCACGTGCAGTCTCGGCGTCCAAGATGCTCTCCACAATCATCCTTGACAGACTTGTAGACTGTTGTTGCAAGACCATAGTGCAAGTCTGCCTTATGCTGTAGTTTGTGGTCAAACATCGAAGTGTATGCTTACACTGACATGGCTGAAGGTAGCGGGCGTCTGTTCGGATTCGCAACGTTATTAAATACTCGTGTCGGCCGCGCGACTTGCGACGTGCGTCGGGGATTAGAGAAGTGTATTATGCGACAATGGTCCCGGTCACGTCACAGCGAAGCCTTCGCTCACGGCTTGTGATCACCATCCTGCGATTCCCTAGACCATCCCATAGCGACCTTTGTGGCTTCGGGGTCGGGGAATGCGCGCTCCCGAGACGGAAAGCAGCCGCTTCTTTAACGGCGGATGCATCTCGCCAAAATATCCGACCGCATCTGGTAGTTTGGGGTTCACACAACTGTTGGTTCAAATCCGACTTGAATGAATCGGCTACACGAGCTGCTGCGGGGCCCAACCTCGATCGCCCACTTCCCAGAACTGTACCGTGCTGTGGCGCAGACCTTGCGGGGACCGCCTGGAACGTGGTTGCCTGCCGCGGCGGGGCCCATTCGCGGCGTGGACAAAGCACTCCCTGTTTGATGCCATTCGCGTTTCATCGAAGGAATTCAGCGCCGACGCCCCAATCACGCTCGCTTCTGCATTGTGTCTCGCCACCGTCAGGCAGGTATAAGAGGTTGGTTGCAGTGTCGAACGACTATCAACACTCCCTCAGTGTCCTTGACCTGGCTGTCTACCCGGATTAGCGACTAGTCTCAACGATGTCTCACCCCGAAGTTCTTGGTGTCGTTGCCATCGCCCGCAATGGTGACCGTACGGAGGCCTACCAGGACCCCATCACTTACCAGCCGGGACCGACGCTGAGCACGCCGCTTGGCGAAGTACGTTAGCTTGTGTATCCTTGTGTACTTGCTTACACCTATTCCAGGTTCAATCGCATCAGTTGGGCGTGTACTTGCGTAACAATTACTTTAACTCGGACAACCCCTCGTACATCCGGGGCATCAGGAGCGACCTCGTTGATCTTGCTCAGGTGCACGTGCGTGTCAAGGTGGGTGCGGAGGGGCCTTCGGTCTTCGACTCCGCGACAGCACTCCTCCAAGGATTGTTCCCGCCCAATCCTAAGAACAAGGAGTTCCTTGCAAACGAGACGGAGGTAGTTGCCCCACTCGGTGGCTACCAGTATGTCCCGGGTGAGTCCATCTCGCATGTTCCTACGTCCTTCGACAGATGGTTGACTGTCAACAGTTGAGACTGTCGAGCCCAGCAACGACCGGTCTTTGGAGAGCTGGACTGACTGTCCAGTAGGCTACGCCTCTTTTGATATGTGGGCTGTCACTGACGTCAACGTATTACCTAGGCTTTCGAGCAGCATGTCCAGAAGGTTCAGGCTTCCTCTGAGTTCAAGGAGGCGAGTAGGAGTGCTTCGCGGTTCTTCACTGACATCCGCGACTTCATCTTCGGCCGGCCGGCCACTATGGAAAACGCGGTATGTCCATTGTCGTGTGATCGCAGTGCTTTTGACGAGAATATTGTAAAATTCATAGTACAACGTGAGTTCTTGCTTTGAGTTTAACGAGTGTATGGTATTGACTTGGGCACGAAGATGTGGGACTACATGTCCACCGAACTCGTGCACAACCGGACCTATGCGCACCGTCTGCCCCCCACGTACATTGAGCAAGCACGCGGACTGGCTGACCTCCGCGAGAATTTGGTCTTCTCTGATGGCGATATGGCCGGCATTGGGAACAGTTGAGTAGCCCTCCTATCCAGTGGACATCATCGCTAACGGTGTTACAGTCGCCGGTCGTACCGCTTTGAGTAGCGTTATTGAGGCTCTTCAGCGGATCGCATTCAACGGTGACCCGTTGCAGTTCATGCTCATCCAGACGACGTACCAGCCATTCATCTCGATCTTCCACATGACCGACATCGTACAGTCTCATCCTGAGTTGGCCGCGATCCGTAAGTTGATCCAGTACTCTACTGACTGACCGTTCGCTGACCTCAACATTGATAGCGGACTTCGCGTCTGCTCTGGCCATTGAGTTGCGCCGCGCACGTGCCCCTGATGTGCGTGACTTCCTCCGTTTCAAGTTTAAGAACGGTACCTCGGAGGACTTCGAGACGATCCATGTCTTCGGCCATAACGAAGACATTCCTCTCACTGAGTTCATCTACCGTCTCGAGGTGCGCACATATTCTAGTTTAGTATCACAGCCTTGATTGACAGTCGGATTAGAACACACTCGTCAGCAGCAACCGCGAGTGGGCCAAGGCATGCAGCACTGGTTCGGCTTGGGATGCTCTGCCTGGTGTAGGTGCAGAGAGCAACCCTGTCTTCAGCGCGGGCTGGGGCGTCATCATGGCCTTCATCATGATGCTTGGCTTCTGGCTGGTATCTAAGGCCGTAAAGAACATCAGGCGTCGTGGCTACGTGCGTCTGCAGGGCGAGGAGGTGAGCGCCATTTCAAACTCTGACATGTGTAGCTGAGGTCTGGCGGCTAGGAGCTGCACGGCGCGCAAGTGAGCGAGAAGAGTCAGATGGTGCTCAGGGCCTAAGTAGCATCCGACAGATAATCGTCCCTCTATCTGCTATGTTTCTACCAAGGACTCGAGAGGACGTTCTGGTCATGCTACTTATCATCGGTCCTATATATCAGGCATCACTTGCACTCGCACTGTTCATGTTTTTCCTTCGCCTCGTACCACTCGTGCTCGTTCATCTATTCGCCACGTCTCGTTATGACTCGGATATCAACACACGACGTTCTTCGTATTGATGCAATGCCAACTTGTGAACGCGCTGTGCATAAATCACCAAGCGTGCACCTGAAATCTCGTTTCGGGCGAGTTGAACAGACAATAATATACATAGACATGCCTACTCCTCGACCACTACCTAGCCTTCTTCATACCCCCATCAATCCCTAAGCCATTCTCCTTACGAAAGGTCGGGCGTGGTCCAGTTGATCCAGTAGCTCGGATCCCACACCGTCCCGTTGAAGGCATAATTCGTGTAGAAATAGCTGGTGTTGGTCTGCGGCTCATCCAGCAAGAACTTGTCGAAGAATGCGTAGAGCGAGTCGTCAAGCGAGTCCGGGAAGTAGCAATGGCTGTGGTTGCCGACCTCGACGAAACCGTGGTAGTCCGGAATGCCGAGGGCCTGGTACACGGTGTGAGCGGCGGACATACACCCGTATGCGCTCAGTGGGCTGAGCCATTCGTATTCCGTGTTCTCGTACGAGATCAGACCGCGCGGGGCGACCATCGCCGCGAGCTCGTGGTGGTCGTACGGGAGCACGCTGATGTCGTAGACATAGTTATCGAAGTTGACCGAGAACCACGGATCCTCGGTCACGATCTCCGTCGCCTGTTGCACATCATCGCCGCTATCCTGCTCGTATTTGGACAGACGCCAGCAGGTGTCTCCGCCGGAGCCGGACTCCTGCGGGATGGTAAGCGCAAAGCGCGTCTCGTATGCCCCTGCCATGAGCGCGCCCTTGCCGTCGCGAGAGCAGCCCGTAACAGCGATCTTCGCCGTGTTGATATTGGCTGCCGATGTCTGCTCGAGGGCGTCGATGATGCGGCTGGTACCCCAGACCCAGGCGGTCATAGCGGACGCGGTCGCATTGGCGCCGTAGAGGTCGTAGAACAAGCCGACACCGCGACTCGCGAGAGAGTTTTCTTGCGCGATTTCATCATTGTCGTATACGAGGGTAGCGATCTGCCGAAGTTTCCGTCACTCACAATATGACTGGCTTAGGAAATGCCCCTTACCCCATCCGGAACGGGAATGGTCAGAATATCGTATGCAATAACCAGGGGCCAGCCACTCGAGGGAGCTGTACCAGACGGGTAGGTGATGGTGTTCGAGAATGAAACCGTGTTCGTGGTACTCAATCCAGCTGTGACATTCAGAGTCCCAGTGGTGCCACTCTGAGAGAATGTGGCGGAGACGATGGGAGGCGCGGGCGGCAGGTATCCCGCCTCATACCCCTGGATGAGTGCCGCGATCTGGCTGCGGCGGCAAGCCCAGTCATCGGCGGTGGTGACCGGCGTACCATCATCAAACTGGAACGGGTTGGGGAGAATGGTGTTGTTGTACCCAGGGATGGTTGAAGACGTCGCGCATGCTGACACAGAAGGAACGTCAGTGTCAGGACTAGAATGGGAGTGAATGTGCGCACCAGACTGCCGCTTTTCCAGTTGCGGAGACGGCAATGCAAGAGCCGAAGATACGAAAAGCAAGAGTGCAATGAACCGAGAGGCCATGGTGTGCAGTCGACTGTCTTGACTGTTGCCCTCGCTGGCTGACTGTTTGCCTCGCTCTCCTTATATGCTGGTTTTGCCGCCGGAGCCGTCTAGGTGTGAAGAATGGTCATTCAATGGAGAAGACCAGAAACCACTGTTCAAGCTTTCTTGACGCGAATGGGGTTGAAGGACAGCGAGGAAACCTCACGAGGGCGGTCACAAGCCTGAGCATCAATGTCCGCAGTTCTGCCGTAAGCCCGTCGAGTGAGTAACAGCTCTGGTCCCTCTGCTTTAGAGAAGAACGTTCGACTCATTGACATTGAAAGAAGTACCGCGAGTTGTTAACGTTGATTGTTCCCCTGATCTGTACCAATGGGAGAGAAGGGGCAGCGCACGTAAGACTGGTGGCGGCATCACGTGGTAATATGGCAACTTACCTTCATGATTCAATATTTAATGCTCGCATGAGACCGAAAATGGAGCCGTCCAAGCTTGACATGACTAGGATTGCTTACTACGGACAAGCGAAGGATCGCGTACCCACGGTATGGTCCCACCATCGAATCGTTATAGGGCTTGCCAGCGGGCCATCATTGTACCCGTTCCATATGCATAAGGACGGAGGTCGCTCTCCATCGTAGGTGCGTCGGAACGTCGGACCAACCTCGGACATACGACAGTCTATTCTGCATCATGTCCTGTAGAGGGTGACGCCGTTCCATAGAGGCTGCGAGATTTCCAGCGAGACCGAGCCATATTGTGCTCTTCCGACATAAACATAACCTACGATATATCCGGAATTGGCTTCACGCTTCAGCCTACACAGACCGAGCACCCCCGCCCTGAATCCAAGGTACAGGGTATATGAGACGATGTCGCTATATCTGGTGCACTGACTACAAGTTGAGGCGCAAGCAGTGCTTAATAAATGAAAGAAGCAAGAATGTCATTACGAAGAACGCGCTCAATGGCAACATAATGGACTCACGACTGAGAAACTAAGACAGGCACGCCAAGGCAGTCTGCATAAGCGGCGGTTCCGAGTACCGTCCTACATGGGGAAAACTTGTTACGATCCCGTGGCCACCTCACTGGCAGCACTGGCACGCAAATGTTCAGAATAGTAAGATAAACGTTAGAAGACTTCAAGTTCGACGTACCCCCAACCGTGCCGTCTCCGGTGGGCTTCCTGACCTGCGTCCTTCTCGTAAGCAGAAATAGCCAGAAAGAAACTCTTGAACTATGGCTACCAGGCATAGCATCCATGGGATCCCTAACTTGCTGTGTACGTTTGTATGACACTGCCAGTGACTCAGATATTGTGGGTACGGATTTGAAGGATACTGCCGGAGGAATTGAGTGGATAGTAATGAACATAATAGTAAGTGAACCAGTTTAGGCTCATACCAGGCTCCAGCAAAGATCCGTGGGTTGCACCTTCGAGTCATGGTAAGCTGGAAGATGAACCAATGATGCATCAGGTCGGCGCTCGCCGGTCCACTCCGACGGGCCGCTGCATTGATGCAACTACGACCACTACGGCCAACATCCTCGAGTACGGGCGCGTATCCACGTCACGGCGGTACCCAGCGTTGAACTTCAAGTTACAGTGGTCTAATCGGAATGCGTACGTACAGTGATTCATAAGTTTCCTTCCCCCCCTGAGTTCAGCTCGGCGCTAGCGCTCCCAGAAACTTAAATTGTATGCTATCGTCCACTACTTTGGAGGCAATTCAAGTGCAGACTAGCATTGCCGCATAAACCATGAATATACCATATATCTAGCAAGAAACAACGACACAAAAGCTCTCATCCATTCAGTACGAATATCACAACCAGATGTCCATGAGTTCCTTCTTGGCAATATCCAAACGCTCCCACCTCTTTTGCAGCTCCTGCCGGCGGGTGACTACGTTTGGCGGCTCCTGCAAGAACTCCTTGCAACGTCTTGGACCGTCTGAACCAGTGATACCGAGACCCTTCAACAACACACTTTCCAGGGCACCCCCCTTGTCTAGGCCAAGCACCAGCTCGTGGTCGACGGCCATGGGCACGTAGTCAACGTAGCGCTTATAGGACACTGAAGCCGCCAAGCAATCAGCAATATTGGAGTCGAGGAGCTCAAGGTCGACTCGCCTTGAAAGTACGCACGTACGCATGCCATGATGTTCAGCGCAGGTTCATATGGGTCGGAGGGTAGCAGCTTGGGTAGATCCGTCGCGTTCACACCGGAGATGCCGATGGCACCCAACCCGGATAGCACCTGGGCTGTATGCTTCTGGAAGTCGGATGGTACGTATTTTGAGTTATTGGGTGGCGTGTAGCCCTCTAGCTTCGTCAGTAGAGCCACAGAGCCGCTACTCGACCTGTGCGCGCGATAGTGTGCCACGAACTTGTCTCGGTAGTCTGAGTAGTAGTGCCCATTGAGCGTACATGGCCGCTGCTCCAGCTCAAGCAGCCAAAGAACTTTCGTGATGGTCTCTGCACATCGCGACTTAATATGCTCGTTGAGGACCGTCCTATCCATTCCGATGTCAGCGATACTAGCGAAAAGTTGATGAATGTATACTGCACGTACATGACATGCTGATGCAGTCCACCTTGAGTGAATTTCGAGAAATGCTGCGCCACGATATTCTTAACGTATCCAGTCAAGATCTTCTGCACGGAATCAAAGAGGCTTCTGGTCGGAACATCCCACTTGGAGGTAACAGCGGTGATATACTCTTGTATGACGACGAACGGGTAGTAATCTGGGAGTTCGCGCGTAGTCGCCCTGCAGCATCATCAGCATGTGAGTGATCCACTTGTACAAGGAGATTGACAACGTACTGTCGTGCCCGGGTCATCACCTCGTCCACATACACAGCACGGTCGTCGTTCTCAATGTTCCAAGCATCAGGCTCTTCGGCTCGCAAGAACTCGGGTTGCTGGTATCTGCCTTCGCCATCGTCTTCTTCGCTCGAGTAGTCGCCATGCTTCCTGGTGTCCCTGGGCCTAACAGCTGGCCTGAAATCAGGAGCGGTCTCCCTGATCGCCTTTTTGAAACGATCCTGTACTGGTCTCAGGGTCTGCAGCAGACCATGCCCCTCGGGTGTTCCCTCCAGATGTTTCGCCATGTCGCGGGCAAAGTCAGAGATCAGATGAAGAATTTCTGCGAATGCATCGTTGGACGGCGGCTTTGGGAGCTGGCGGAGCGCCTCCTCGGTCTTCTGCAGAAGACCTTGGAGCTCGTCCTGCAGCTCTGGCAGCCTTCACAACGGGCATACAGTAGTTAACATGTCATACCTTGGGAACTATGTGCAGAGAAAGTACCGACCTTTTCGCGATGAGTTCGGAGAGGATCTGGCTGAGGCGCTCCGTCAAGTTGGTTGTGCCGAGGTACCGCTGATACTCGGGGTCGAGCTCCGACCAGACGGACGCGGACGCGAAGTACTCGCCCTCTTGTTTGCGTGCGTCCGCCCACGTGATGCCAGCGGCGAGGGCGCGCGAGTCGGGCTGCTTGACGCTGAACCAGCCGTTCTCAAGCGGCTCGTACTCGTTCTTGATGAACCGTGTCCAGCGGGCCTCTTCGCCTCCGGGGATGCGGTCTGGCTTCGTCAAAACGCCTGTATATATTACGTGGTCGAATGTCAGAACAATGTGAGAGAGGCAGAGGAGCATCGCCGACCGATAGTACGCTTGCCCTCGGGGTCGTGTTGCTTGGCAATGTGGTGAGCACCCTGGTTCTCGAAATCGGCTGTTGGATCGCAGAGTCGTCAATGACAGCCGTTAATGCGGGAGGAATGCGGGAGATAGCGCACTTTCACAGGCTACGGTAAGAAGGATGATACAGCTGGGTTTCGATATGTACGAAGTAACCAGGCTGGTAATGAGCCCGATGTCCGATTCCTTCCCGCCTTTACCGACGCTGCTGATGAGACCTAGTGAGCGTCGTCAGTACACCGTGATAGGAACATGGACACCACCGATAGATGTCAGCATACCTGGAAGGTCACAAAAGGACAAATCTGCAACATCGCTACCACGGATCTGCAGGCAGACGCAGTTCGTAGTGAACGAGAGTTCGGGGACTGTCGGATCCTCGTCAGCGCCCTGCAAGAACTGGATAGGCCTGGTGCTGGGGTTTAGCGCAGCACGCTGGGCACGCCTGATCCTCTCTTCAACTTGCTTCTTGTCGAAGATGACCTCGCCGAAAGATTCATTGCGTGCTGTGCCGAGGGCCTGACCACGTGCGTCCGTGATGAACCGGAGGGAGACGACACACTGCCAGGGCTGCTGTGAATATGTCAGACGACATTCCGTGGGACACCTACGAAGCCAGTCTCAGCGGAGGAGAGTGCGTCTACCATTTGACTCGCCTTGTGCAGGTACCGCTGGCTCTTGGGAGCGTGATTCCTGATATCGACTCTATGAGGGACGACTTTCCAGCACTCTGGTTCCCGATAACAGCGATCACTGGCAGATCAACATCTCGTTGCACGCTGTCATCGTAAGTAGGAGGCGACTATTAGTTGCTGAGACAGGTGCGTTCGCAGAAGGCAGTCGGTGCGCACCCAGTGTTGTGCAGACGATTAACCAGGTCGAGCATCTTGCGCCGCGCTGCGGAGTACAGCGGATCTGAGAGACCGATTGCGCCCGCGCCAGGCACAAGCCTAGCGCCGCCAGCGGTCTCGTCAGACCCAGCGGTCAGCGGGGAGGTCGAGCTAGGCGGTGTAGCAAGCATTCTGCGTCGTAGTTCGGGTCGCCGGGGCATGGCGAGATGAGGGCGGGGGACGCTCTTTTAATAAGAGCCTAGTATGCAGCGAGGCAAGCTTGAGGTTTCTTTCGCGCGCATGGTGCATGCACATCGCGCGACGAAGATCGTCGACGATTCGTGTGATGTCAAACCCACATTCTCAAGTAGAAGATGGAGCCTAACGTGAGGGTATTTCCTAGCCGAACATGCTCCTTCCGGCTCGAAGTAGTGATATAACTCCGTTGCTGAGCATACTGGCCTGCGGAATAATGACCGCATCTTCAGAGAATGCGCCGCGCGCGATTCATTACTACCGTGGCGCTGCACGAGTCGCTTATCGGCCCAAGCTGGAATGCGTTAGTCAAGAAGAACAAGTTATAATAGAGTTTGCACGCACCGCAGAGTGCTTGGGATGCAATCTCATAAGTTGCCAAACGCACTGCAAGACAGGACCCGGAACCACGTCAGAACGTAATAAGCGCGATAGTCCTCGTGTTGTTCACGCTGACTAGGTAGTTTCTCCAATTCGAGAGAGCGTAGAACACCTTGTGCGACTGCGGGTGGTCTACTCAGTAGAGATCAGCATAAAATAACACACGCGCGTTCTTCAAGTGAGCAACAAGCTCAGGATGAACAATGCTGGCACCAGTTGGCTACACGGCCGTCGAAATGGGGACAGTCAGCCTGCGGTTCGGCTCGCACCAGGAATGTGCGGCGCTTGTGGTGCACCCGTGAGCCGGCTCGCGAGCGGTTTGCTTTTAAGCGCTTTTACTCCGAGCATTGCAGCAGAGTGCGCGCAGAGCGTAAGGCCCGTCGGCATGCCGGCAGTGCTCAAAAGGGAAAGATACTTAGTCATGCTACTCGAAAAGGGCAAAGGTGGCGCTTAAGTAAATAGCGGGGGAAGAAAAAGAAATTGGTTGGGATTCGAACTTGCATGCTCAATCACCGCCCAAAGATACTCTACTAACACTGACCACTACACTATGCAGTCATTAGTTACCATCCCGTCTTAGCATTCATGGACGTCTGCTTATCTCGCCCCCTTGGTACTCTGACTTAGCGCGAAATCAAGCAAAGTCAGTAGTCGACGTGGTCTCTATGGTTGGTATTGTGCGTGGCTCTGCCCTTCTTCTGCCTAGAGAACAGTCCTAAAGCACTAATAAGACCAATGAGAAGTGCTAATGTCTGCTATACGCACGCAAAGCTCTTCACTCGGAGGGCTGCTTAGAACCGGGGACCGACACTGGAAAAGGAATCGACCTGAGATCAGTGCGAAGCGAAGGCACGTGACGTCGTTGCGGGTCGCGTCTATTCCGGCTTGCACGCAATCAATCAGCTCGCGAGTGTAAGCAAACCGTGTGCACCAAGCACGCTCAGAATCCGAGCGCTGAGAAATACTCCGCGAGCGCGCCGATCAGGAGCTGCGCTGAATCGCGCTTGCAAGCTGCTCACGGTCCTTGCTGCCTGCAGGCGGAGCACCATCGGTTCGCTGGCCGTGTAATTAGTAGTGACCAGTATGGTCCGCTGATTCCTGAAGATGTTCGTGCACGTTGGAGAAAGAGCCGTCGAGGCAATGGCCCCACTGTGGTAGTCACAGTGACACAACGCGCTCGCGTGCTCACGTGATCGTGAGTCGAACAAGGCACGGATCCATGGAGGGTCTGTGTTTGCCTGTAGCAACGCGCAGGCATCTCTGAGTCTCTATGCTCTAGCTGCGGCTTCCTGACTATACGTACGATCCTAAATCCCACGTCCCAACACGCAAGCCCACACAGAAGGTATGCAGAATAGGTTAGCTTTGTCATGGTTGCCCCAGCTCACTCAGGAAGTAGCCATCTTCCACGACCACCAAAGTACACTCGCTTCGACACTATCATTTATCTCGACTTTCACTAACCCCTACTGTAAGATTGACCCTGGACTCATATCTAGTGCGGATGCTGATGCGGCAGTCTCATCCAGATGGCTTCCGACAGTGCTATTGCTGCTGGCGTTAGCGTCGCCCTCGTGGTCATGCTCGCGATCGCCGCTCTTCTCTTCTGGTATCTCCGCCGCAGACGCGAAATCCACGTTGCAGCAGCGCAACCCGCGCAAATAGTCAAGCGGAGTACATTGCTCGATCCCAGTCATCCTGCATGCCAAGTAACGCCATTCGGGTCGCCAGGAGGAGAGGCAGTCCGCTTCGGTGCGTCCTTTTCCCTTCCACAATCTAGAGTGGTTTTATATGAGTTCTTTGCTCACTGCAGTGCACGAACCGGGTGCGAACATGCGCATCGCGCACCAGCGGGAAGACGGTGGGTGGGAGTTCACGGACATGTCGCCGACCGAGCTTCCGACGTTCGACCTCACGGGCTACGTGCGGCCGCGGCACTCGCTGTCGGGACGCTCGACGCTCAGCCTGACGTCGACTCTGCATATGGGCTCAGACAAGAAGGCGAAGCTCGCGCCCGGCGAGCTCACCACGCGCGGCTATATGGAGCGCGACCGCGACATGGACGTCGACCTCGAGGGCAACCCCCCGCCCGCGTACTCACACGTCCATCGGGACTCAATCATCGAGCCCGGGCCGTGACACTGGCTGCGGCTGTGTGTCCGTCAGTCCGTCTGTCGCAGCTTGGCTGCTGTTCATTTATCATGCGATATCTGGCGGTTAAGGTTATGCTGACCGCCTAGTTGCCTTGCTCACATTGCTCTATATGCTCTCTATTGCTCTTGCCTTGCTACTTCCTCGGAATGTTTTTAGCGAGCTGTACTGCCTATGCGATGATGTATTTCCTTTCCGCTAGCCCACTCTGTCGGGGTCGGCACCCTGGGCGTTTGTATTCGTGGACTGCTCCCGCAGGCTTCTCTATCGAGTTCGTAGCGCTGACAGCGACGTGATCATCTTCCTTGACCGATGCTGGAAAGCAAGTGCCGCTTCTGTCTCGGCGCTGGGACCCGTCTAAAAGTATTCGTTGTCCACGTCTGCCAGCAGGACGTATGCCATCAGTAAGTTATGTCAACCCGAGCTCTGCCATATTTCTCCGTTGACGTGACTGTTTGATAAATCAAGAGTCTTATGAGAGCCGTGTACAGCTCATCAAAATGCAGACCTCAGAAGAGCCGTCCAACTAGAACTGCTGCATTTGCTTCGACGAGACAAATGCGACAGCTGTTCGGGCTTCCGTCTGATGATCTCTGTGTGGCGTTCCCTTGTACCCATAGGCTTCTCAAGGTATTAAAGCACCACTCAAGGCACATATAGCTGAAACAACGTAGCGGGTCGCGATGCGAACCTGTCCGCAAAGCGTGCCATCATCCATATTGGGCGTGTGGGATATCAAATATCATTCCCTCTGCAATATTGAGGCCTTGAGGGCGCGTCCACAGGAAATACTAGTGTACGTCATTCGCCGGCGTATTGCGGTCAGAGCTTGCTGAGATTTACGAGCTTCTCGGGCAGGGTCTCCAGGCCCGCCCATACGTAAGTAGATACGTTGTCTAGTTGCGACAACAACACAAGAATGTGGGTTGCTTCGTCCCTGTACCGCATTGCCTTGTGTCCACGCTGTGCGCTGTTGACTGCTTCGCTGATCCTCCACGCGCACAAGAGAGTACCTCGATGGGTCCGTTACACGAGGCCTCTTCGTGTTCTGCTCTTCTGCGGTTAAAAACGAGTGGTGTTAAGCTGTGTCTCTTAACGATTTACTCCCTCCGGTATCTTGCTAGGTTCCGGGACAATACTGATGATGCAGCCCAACAACGACAGTGCGAACGATGGCGACGCACGGGTCGTCGACGTCGGGGAAGCGGGCGGATACGGTACAACCAGGCGCGATATGTTGGACGTAGCCAACGACTTGGTTGGGACAGGGTACGTGACTTCCGGCGACTGTTGGCTCTGTTTCTGATCATTCTGGCTGGTGCCTATTTGTGCAGTGTGTCGATGGACATCGACATACCCATGATAGCCGTCTTGGGCGTACAGAGCTCCGGGAAGTCGTCTCTGCTGGAGAGCATGTGCGGGGTCCCTTTTCCAAGAGCAACTAACACATGTACGAGGTCCGGTTACGCGTCTGTTTAAATCACGTTTTCCCGGATCCTGAACCTCGCGAAAGGTGCCCCACGGAATGTCGCCTCCGGCGCTCATTTGACCCCTGGAGGTGTGTCGTCAGTCTACGGCTGCTCACGGACAAGGACGGCCAAGCGATCCCCGTCCAGCCGGTGACATTCGGCGAATCGATATTCAACCCGGCGGATGTCGCGGAGAGGATCAGACGTGCGCAGCGCGCGATCCTTAACCCAAGCCGTGAACCAAGCACCTTTCTCAATGGAGGGACAGAGATAACGCCCGAGCTCACCTTCTCCAAGAACTGTGTGTCCTTGGAGATCAGTGGCCCCGACGTGATCGACCTCTCCCTCGTCGACCTCCCCGGTACAAGCGTGTTACCGCTGCTTCGTCGTGCTATCGAGCTCATATGCGTTTGACAGGTATCATCGCAAGCGCGGGCGCCACGACGACGCCGGCTGACATCGAGCTGGTCAAGGGTCTCGTTACGGAATACGCGATGAATGAGAGTTGCATTCTCCTTGTGACAGTTTCGTGCGAAAGCAAGTCTTTCCCTACTTGCTAGACAAGACCTGACGTACTACGGCAATACTAACTAACGCTTTCCATTACAGCGGATTTTGAGAACCAAGGTGCCTACCAGTTGGTCCGCACATTCGATCCCGACGGCAAGCGCACGATCGGTTCGTACGCTCTTCCAGCGTCCATTTGAGCCCTCTGACTCTGTCACAGGCGTCCTCACCAAACCCGACCGCGCTGAACCCGGCACCGAAGAGAGATGGGCGACCCTACTCAAGAACGAGATCCGGGAGCTCAGATTGGACAATGGGTGGTTCTCCGTGAAGCAGCCTGGCCATATCGAGCTGTCTGAAGGGATCACACGGATGGAGGCGAGACAAGCGGAGAGGCGCTTCTTCGCGTCTACAAACCCATGGGCCTCGCTGCCTCTCAAGTTCCAGCACCGTCTCGGAACCCTCAACCTAGCGGAATGCTGCGGCGACGTCTTGTCAGCTTTAATCGCCCAAAGGTGCTGCATGCGCTTCTGTTGACTGGCTGATAAAATGCAAACGTCTGATGGGTCTCCAGATTGCCAGAGATTCATAAGAAGATCCAGGAGATGCTGCGAACTACAGAAAGCCAACTCAGCGACCTCCCAAACGAACCATCAAAAGACCCAGTCGGCGAAGTGTACAATATAATCAGCAAGTTTTGTACCGCTCTGAACCGGTATGTCGAGGGCACGCCTGGTGCCGACGGCCTACTGCAGGCGATCCGGCCGCAACAGCAAGAGTTCAAGGACGAAATACGGAGGACGGCACCCGACTTCAGGCCATATGACAAGTTAGACATGTTGTCGATCAGTCTCACTAACGCAGATTTCTTGTCAAACGAGGAGAAACCATATATGCCAGCGGATGACGATAGTGCTATCTACATTGACGAGGTCATGGACCTTGCCCTGCAGTAAGCGATGTCGCATGATATGGTCCGCTGTAGTGTTCTCTAACTCCTGGTTGCTCAGGGCTATCACTCGCGAACTCCCGGATAATATACCGTTTGTCGTTACGGAGACTTTCATTCGTGAGGTGGTCGCTCGCTGGGAGGCACCAGCTATGCAGCTCTTCGATCACGTCGAGGAGATTTTGAACGCAAAGATCGCGGACTTTGTGCGCGACGAATGTAAACAGTATCCTCAGCTGCAAGTCTCCGTCTCGTACGCGTCCATGTCTTGTATCCCAGTTTGACTGCTGACATCGTTGCAGCACCGTAGTTTCGGAACACATCGCTGAGCGCTCACGAGCTACAAGAGAGCGCCTCGCGTGGCTGCTCGCTCTCGAAGAGCGCCCTCGCACACTCAACGATCACTACTTCCGGGACTACCGCGATAAGTTCCTTGCGTGGTATAGGGGCCACCGCACGCAGTACAACAACACTCCCCTCCTGCAGAAGCTCAAGAAACACAACCCATCAAGCGGATCGTCCGGGTTTGACGAGAACGTTCGGATAATCATGGCTGCGTTCGCCGCGTTGGACATTCACGACATTCAGCCCATCGACCTTGCGAAGGTGCTCCCGTCAGACCCGTACGAGACCGCGATCAGTATCATGGCAAGCGTGCGAGCCTACTTCCAAGGTGCGAGCTAAACGTTGTCGTCGGGTCTTCGGAGGAAGTCCCCAGCTGACACGCGCATGTCTCAGTCGCGTACAAACGGTTCGCGGATAACGTTCCCAACGCGATCGACCATGAGCTGGTACTGGGCTTGAACCGGGGGCAAGCACTGGACGCGGTGTTGAGGCAGGAGCTCGGTGTTAGCGGGGCAGACGGATATAAGCTGTGTGCAGAGAAGTACTTGAAAGAAGACAGGAGCGTCGCTGCACTTCGGGAGGAGCTGCGGAACAAGCGCGACCGACTCTACAAGGCGAGGAAGGAGCTAATGCGGCTGCGCAAGTGATACCCGGGGCGGTGGTGTTCACGGATGCTAGCTGGTGGGTGCTGTTTTGTTCTCAGCCACACGTTTCCCATGTACACGTAGATTAAATCACTAAGTAGCAGAACCTGGAAAACCGTTCAAGTTGACTCTTTGAGTAGACGTCTGTGGCCTGGGCCCTTGACTCCGCCGGACGGTCATGTGGCATCGCCTTCAGCTGGTGCCGACTCGAAGGACATGATATGTTTGAGATTTCTGAACACTGGCGGGTGTCAGTACTTGATGAATGAATGTCGGTCGGGGAATACACGTACATACCTGTATATTGGGAAAACTTGGGAACTCAAGTGATTGCGATGGTTACACCTGATTCCATATTCGGTACTTATTGCTTACGTACTCACCTACTGTACATCATTGCCAATCACTGCTGGCGTTCGCTCTTGAGGCGACCCCACTGTCGTGATATCGGTCCTCGCAGCCCCGAGCCTGCCTCCTTCTTGAGTCTTATTGAATGGACAACCTCGAACAATACCAGCAACGCCTGTAACTCGCCAGTATCCTGCCACCTGCCAGTGCTCTAGTGTTCACCTCTCCTATGCACGAGCGCTTGAAGCATAGGGCCTCCCGGTACCCTCGCTCACGCCCCCTTGACAGTTCATAAAGCTCAAGAAGTACTAGCGGAGGCTCTGGCTGCGATGCGCAACAAGTGGTGTGACGCTAGTCTCCCTCCCCAAGCCGCCATCAGAGTGCGACCGAGGTAGCAAGTAACTCAGTCGCGTACTGTGGCTTCTGACACAGTGGAGAGCACGAGGTCTCGCAAAATGACTTATTGAAGGGCAAGTACTTTTCTCACTACTTTGAGAGCTGCTTGCGTATGTGTCGTGCTTACAGGGGTTTGGTAAGCAGATCAAAGATAGTATGCAAATGTAAGATTGCAGAGTCTATATGAACTATATCCATCTTGCGAAATACTCCGCTTCATCGACATCAGCGTCCATGAAACTGTTCCTGCGCTTCTCTGCTTCTAACACTTGATCTACTCTCGGTGTGGCATCTTTTTGCAGCACCCAGTGAGCGGTACATGAGGCCTGAGACATCGCTGACACTGATACCGTTGCAGTTGCAGACTAGCAGTCCACGAAGCCAGCTAACGTGCGATGAATGGAGCCTTTTGCAGGAATTTCCGTTGCCATTCACCGCTCAGTCCGGTTGAAGGCTCTACCTTTGGCCTTTGGCCGTCCATAGTAGCGCTGCAGTATAATGTACGCGCTGGCCTGTGGCATTGACGTGGATGGAAAGTACTGTTCTTGTTTGGCAGGCCATGTCACGAAGCCTCGCGTCTTATTATTGGACGTTTGCTATGGCAGGTCGAATGCTTTCTCTTCATGATCCGCACGAGTTGTTCTAGGTTACGACAAATGCACGCTGCAGCGAAGCTCGGGCCTCCTTTGCTTTGAGAAGCTACGGGGACAAAATCAATGTAGTGAGTGGTTAAGCTCCATCGAACGACGCCACAAGCTTAGGCACACCATTTCGGGCTGCGCCTATACCGCCTCGCGCCTTGCGAGCAGGCCACCATGCATACGTGCAGGCTTCGCGCATTCAGTGAAATGCCAAGGGAACAAACGTTCGTTGTCGAACAGCGTGACGCTCCGTATTTCGGGCTGGTTTCGCACCGTTAAAAGCTCGTGGAACTCCGGGACTGGTGCTCCTACGACTCTGAAGACCCCACCTTTGATCAGCCTTTCATATTGACAGCTATGCTCGACCACAGCGAAAACCATAACGACGTCGGTGATGCAGGAGGATACTCCACGACAAGACGCAACATGCTGGACATAGCCAACAGCCTGTATGGCACCGGGTCTGTCTCGACTGCTGTCTTGCTTATGCGTCGTCCTGGCTCAAGACACTCTCCAGGGTCTCGATGGACATTGAAATACCCATGATCGCTGTCATCGGCTCGCAGAGCACAGGAAAGTCTTCCCTGCTTGAGAATGTATGCGGCATAACTCTACCTAGAGCAAGTGGCACATGTACAAGGTCTGCCTGATCCAACTGTCGACTCGTGTGCTGTTCTGACCATACTGTATTAGATGCCCCACTGAGTGTCGACTCTCTCATTCCTCTGCCCCGTGGAAATGCATCATCGGCCTGCGGCTGTTGACGGACAGGCACGGCGAGGCCATCCCGGTCCGTACAAAGCCATTTGGGGACCCGATCGTCGACCCGACCGAGGTTGCTGAGCGCATCAAGCGCGCGCAGCGTGCCATTCTGAACCCAAGCACAGAGGCCGATTTCTTTCTGACTGGAGGCGAGGAGACCACGCCCGAGATCACGTTCTCCCGGAACTGTGTGTCCCTAGAGATCAGTGGCCCGGACGTTGTCGACCTGTCCTTCGTTGACCTTCCTGGTATAAGCGCTCTGTCATTTTCTCTGGTGCAAAGATCCATGCTCATCATTGTTTGGGACAGGGTTGATCGCTAGTGCAGGTACTGGCAGCACCACCGCGGATATTGAACTTGTCAAGGGTCTTGTCACGGAGTATGCCAAGAACGAGAGCTGTATCATACTATTGACCGTGACATGCGAAAGTAAGCATATTGGACATGCATCGGACATATTTATCAAGATATGACTGGTCATCCCTAGCCGAGTTCGAGAACCAGGGGGCCTACCAGCTGGCACGCACCTTCGATCCTGCCGGCAAGCGTACAATCGGTGCGTGCCCTTGTGGTGCTCATATTACCTCTTTGACTTTGCCTAAGGTGTCCTGACGAAGCCTGACCGCGCTCCTCGGGGCGATGAGGAGCGATGGGTGACGCTGCTGAAGAACGAGTACCCGGAGCTTGCGCTGGACAACGGTTGGTTCAGCGTGAAGCAGCCGGACTCCATCCAGCTCACAGAAGGAATCACACGCGCACAGGCGCGGCAGGAAGAAAAGAACTTCTTTGCCTCCGCTAATCCTTGGGCGTCACTCTCTCTGCGGTTCCAGCAACATCTTGGCACATTCAATTTGGCTGAGCGGTGCAGCGATGTGCTGTCCGGTTTAATCGCGAAACGGTGTGGTGTATGCACTGTTCTGTTGTGTATGCCCCCTTATGCAGCACTAGGCTACCCGATATACAAAAGACGATCCAGGACATGCTTAGGACGACAGAGGGCCAACTTGGAGAGTTGCCTCAGGAGCCATCCAAAGATCCCATCGGCGAAGTCTACAATCTGATCAGCAAGCTATCCGACGCTTTGACTCAGTACGTCGAAGGCACGCCTGGTGCAGGCGGTCTGCTGCAGACCATCCGGCCAAAGCAGCAAGAATTCAAGGATGCGATACGGAAGACGGCGCCAGATTTCAGGCCGTCTGAGAGGCCAGACGGAGATGATTTTGCGTATGGGAATGGTCTCACTCTCCCGGAGTTTTTGTCGAATGAGGAAAAGCCACATCTGCCAGATGACGACAGTGACGCCATATACATTGACCAGGTCATGGATTATGCTCTTCAGTAAGCACTGTCGCACCATCGATTGCTTTGATACTCCCTAACAACTAGCGCTACAGAGCTATCACCCGTGAACTACCGGACAACATTCCTTTCGTCGTAACAGAGATGTTCATCCGTGACGCAGTCGGTCGCTGGCAGGCACCAACTATGCAGCTGTTCGATTATGTCGAGGAGATCCTTAACCGGAAGATCACCGGGTTCGTGCATGCCGAATGCACCCAGTACCCTGACTTGAACTTTGCTGTCTCGTATGCTTGCACTTTCCTCATCTCAACGGGATCACACTGATGTCGGTGCAGCACAGTGATCTCTGAATACATCGCCGAACGCGCCCAGGTCACGAGAGAGCGCCTCAAGTGGCTACTAGCTCTCGAGGAGCGTCCTCGTACCCTCAATGATCACTACTTCTGCGATTACCGCGAGAAGTTCCTGGCATGGTACCGAGGCCATCGCTCGCAGTACCATAACATCCCTCTTGTCCAGAAGCTGAAGAAGCACAGCTCGTCAACGGGGTCATCGGATTTCGACGAGAACGTCAGAGCGATCATGGCCGCGTTCAGCGCGCTCGATATCCACGACATCGCGCCGACCGATCTCGCGAAAGTGCTCCCGTCTGACCCTTACGATACTGCGATTCGCATCATGGCGAGCGTCCGGGCATATTTCCAAGGTGAATAGCTTATATGCGGGAGTTCATAGAGAGCGTGTCGTGGCTGACGCATGCCCCAGTTGCCTACAAGCGCTTTGCCGATAACGTCCCGAATGCCATTGATCACGAACTGGTGCTGGGCTTGAACCGCGCGGGAACACTGGAGACGGTCCTCAGAAAGGCGCTCGGTGTTAGCGGGCCGGATGGTCATCGTTTGTGCACGGACTACTTGCGGGAAGACGGCAACGTCGCTGCGCGTCGGGCAGACCTGCGGAACAAACGCGAGCGCCTCAACAAGGCGAGGAAGGAGTTGATGCGACTCCGCAAGTGATACATAGACGATACATATCAGTATACCTGCTCGTGGATGGCAACCACAAATAAAGAGAAGGTTTTGATACTGTATTGCTCTGACATCTCCTGATTGACGGTATAGCTTCCGTCTATTGATTCGTCAAGCGATTGATACTCTGCTAGCACCTATGCAGTGTTGATTCTATTTTCGCGCAACACTCTACGATGATGAGAATCGCAACGCAGTGTCGGCCGTGGCTGTCTGCACCACGGGTTTGCCGGTGGTGGTAACATTGAGCACCGGTAGCATCTCAGTCAAGCCGTCTTGTCGTATGGACCAAGCGGCCGCGAACTTCAGGTCGTAGAAGGTCTAATCGTTTGTGTTCAGAAACCGGATGACAGACATGACTAGTACGAGGCTGATGTAATAAGTTCGGAATTGTTGAACGCGGGAGGGTACTACTATTGGGTAGTAGGGTGACCACAGGAAGGAGAGCATCCATCAGGTGACCAGACATCGCCAGGGAGTGAGAACAGACCTGATCCTTTTTACACGGCAGGGTATGTCCGGCGTTTGCGTAAAGTCGCTTCAAGGGCACTTATGTGCATTTGCCCTGGTTCGAAGACGCTGCCACAGAATCAATCCATCGTGTTCTCGAAGACGACCTGTCCACTCAGATCTCTCGCATTGACGGCTTGGACGAGGAAGGTGACCAAAGTAACTCTTGGAGATGGCTCTGGGTTCCGACTCTGTGGTGTATGATCGGTACCAATCTCGTTCACCGCACCTAGTGTATCTCTCTCGAATCGCGCAGCGATCTACTAATTCACGTCTACATGTAAATTAGTACATTTTATAAAGCCTCTATCCTAACACAGTACTTACCTAGACTTGTAAAAAAGTAAGACACTTCGGAGGAGTTCCACAACGAGCACGCGCTCTGTTGTGAAGGAGCTCGCATCGCCTCCGGTGGCGCCGCCCCTGCGGTTTGCCCCGAGGCGCATGACTACTGCCCCAACTGCAAAGTTTCGGGGCACGGACCGGCTTCCCAGACTTCTTGCAAGTTCTGGAAGCACAACCAGGAGAAGGAGTGGCTGGCGCGGCATGCGAAGGAAGCCGAGTCGGTCGACTCCCAAAAGAGCCGGACTGCCAGGGAGCGTAAGAAACTCCGGGCGCAGTTCAAGAAGGAAGCGGACGAAGCGCGCGCCGCTAAGGAACGAGAGTTAGGAGCCGAAGTCTCGGCCGCTCTCGCGGAGTTGCGGGGCCTCGACGTCGAGGACCCCATGCAGCAGGACCACGCATAAACAGTACGTTGCCTTATGTCATCACAACTGTCATACGCTAACGCTGAGCCGGGGGGATCAGCCATCCCTCCCCCCATGACCCCGCCCGAGCGACCACCTGACTGGCGCGAGGCGCTAGATGAACCGCTCCTACCTAATATGTGGGAGCCGGTAATAGACGGCACGTTCTTTCAACAAGACGGCCCGCTCAACCCTCATCAACTGAGGGCACTGGAAGGGATGCGCGAGCTCATACCTTCTCCATTCTTACGTCCATCTCCGGTCCCTGAATCCGAGTCTCGTGATGTACAAACAGATGCAGTCGACTATTGTATTAAATTTGTTTCTGCGAACGTGCAGAAGTCGGCTGAGAACACAACTCAGCTACTAGAGAGGTACAGAGACAGCGATGTCATCTGTATCCAAGAACCTTATTGGGGGCGCATCAAGAACGTGCCCTCCTCTAAGTCAAAAGATGGCGACGCGTACGAACAGACGCAGAGCCATAGAAACTTCGTGTGCCTGGGCGCAGCGGAGAAATCTCGCATATGCACGTATGTGCACAAGCGATGGAAGGGCGCTTTGCCCCACATCAACTCCAGGCTCCCGGGGCACCGGGATTGCCTTTTGGTCGAGATAGGCACACCGAGAGGACCGTTAAACGTCCTCAACGTGTACAATGATAATGGACGAGGAAATGCCATCGTGCATGTCCTTGACCACCTCCACACACTCACAGATATTTCTGTAATGTGCGGCGACTTCAACCTGCACCACCCAGCGTGGGACAGGCGAACGCGTGAGCGCTCGGAACGAGCCCCACATGGGGCTACCGTGAGAGCGTTATGGGACCTTTCCACGGAAGCTAACCTCTTCCTCGGAAATAAAATGGACGGACCACCCACGTGGAGGTCTAACGCCCAAGGACAGCCACCGAGAACTCTTGATCTCGTGTGGTACCATCCAGACTGGGAGATCGAACATCTCAAAGTCAACACGAACGCGCGTCATCGGAGCGATCATGCTCCGCTGACGTGGGAAATTAGCTCGATTCAGGCCCCCGAGCCGAGCCCCAGCATTAAGCGAGTCGGTAAAGAATCTACCTTATTCTGCATCGACGTCGCCAAAGGAATAGCCAGCTTACCCACCTCATGGGAAAATGCTGAGCAAATCCAATCCACGGGCGAACAATTGTTCGAAATCATGGAAAAGACATGGGACGCCCACTCTTCGAAGCCGAAGAAAGTGGGGCGCTCCAAGACATGGTGGGATGCAGAGTGCAGTATGGCTGCATCAGCGCTCAAGAAGGCACGGAAACAGTGCAAGATGATGCGAGAATTAGTTCGCATGACGGGCATGACTGTGGGATACAACACGGCACAATGCTACGCTTATCGGGAAGTCCAAGAATTCTCCGATATCAGGCGCCGGAGAGCGCTTGCCTGGATAAGAGCCGCCTCAGGGCGAGCCCGAAAGAAATTCTTCGATGCAATACTCGAAAAAGCGGATACGAGGCTCATCTCCGGTTTTGTTGACTGGGGAAAGCCTCGCAAGCAGGCTGCGAACATGCAGATCAAACGAGCGGACGGATCCTTTGCTTCCTCTGAACAGGAGTTACAGGAAGAGTTCCGTGAACAGTTCACACCATCAGTCCCTAAACCGGTGGATGAGTCCATCATAGAGGAATTCCGCCAATTTGAAAAGCGGACCTTCCCTGAGATCTCCACTGAGGAGATCTCCGAGAACCTTGCCGACACGAGTAATACATCGGTCGGTGGGGAAGACCACACCAATTGGGAATGGGCTAAGCGCATTTTCCACATGGTAGAGTACGGCAAAAATGGCAACACCCACTGGGGCCCACACGTTTATGTCTTTTTCAAGGCATACTTCAACGCGTGCATTAAATTGCACAAGTTCCCGGACGCGTTTAAGCGGTCAGTGACGGTGGTAATCCCTAAGCCTAACAAGCCGGACTACACCAAGGCGAAAGCATACCATCCAATATGCTTATTGAGCGTCTTTGGCAAGCTCTTCGAAAAGATCTTAGCCAAGCGTATGCAATTCGACGGCCAGAGAGCCGGAGTGTTCCATCCGTGTCAGTACGGCGGTACTATACAACATAGTACTGCCGATGCGGGCATGCAAGTTGTGCACTTTGTGCACGAAGCCTGGGCCCGGGACTTGACGCCATCCATGCTATTATTGGACGTGTCACAGTTCTATCCATCTGTCAACCACGCCATGCTGGTTGCCATCATGCGCAAACAGGGGTTCGCAGATGACCTCTGCGACTTCTTTGCCGACTATCTCACGGGCAGATTCACACGATATCTGTTCAATGGGAAACTCACTGGCCGAACCGAGGTACCCCTCGGCTTGGGACAGGGCTCAGCCTTGTCACCGGTAGGATCGGGACTGTACATAGCCCCTGTCCTGCACAAACTGTAC